>CAEGAD010055351.1:0-17992 GCA_903067055.1 Poeciliopsis paucimaculata
TCCTGTGTCCAGTTTGAGTGAAAGGAGGCGCGCGGGATCTGCTCCGAGGTAAACTTAAGACATCCAGCTGCTGCAGCATGCGACGCGCAGAGCCACCAACGGTGTGATTGGTCTGGCTTTAAATGCATAAACAATAAACTTCTATAAACATATCTTTTAGGAATAAATCTGCTCCGCCAGTGAAACGCTCAGAGCAACAGAGACTCTTTCAATCCGGTTTTAAAAAATAAATAATAAAAATAAAATGGTGTTTTTTTTATTTATTATTATTTTCCTAAACTCATAAACAAGAAATGCTTAGCCTGGCGGTGGGGCTCATAAAGCATGGCTGGCCTCCAGCTTGGTTAGACTTGCTTGTCTAACCAAGCAAGTGTTTCTTGGTTATACACACTTACTTGGTTAGACACATAACATATATATTATATATATATATTATATATATATATATTATATAACCCTAACCCTAACAGATTGGCTACTGTTATTTGCTGAGGGCAGCACTCCTCGAGGATAAAACCAGACAAAACCTAGCCTTCACCTTTGCCGCGTCCGGCAGAAGGTGGGGGACGGCCAGTTCCCACTGCTTCCAGCCAATCGACCTCTTATTCTTTTTTTATTCTTTTTCTTTTTTCTTTTTATTATTATTTTTTTTTTACTCCTATGAATAATGAGACACTTTGACAAACCAGCGAAAAGCAGTACTGACAACAGCTGACAATTTAGACAACTCCGTGACAAGCAATATGAACAACGACTGACAAATCAGACAACTTAGCGAAACTCAACATGAATAACGGCTGATAGGTGCAATCAGTACAAACAGTACAATGGTGTATATTAAGGAAAAAGCTTCCTCACCTGTTTGTTTGGGCCCAACACCAGAGTATTGTATCCGGCAGGCTGCGCCTGAACGGCCAGTCCAATCTCTGCTCGTGTCTCAACACGAAACCATCCTCTGCTACCAATTGTTGAGAATGACCATTTTTATAACCCGATGGACCAAAAACGTGCAAGCACACGGAGCAGAAAATCAGCCAACAAAAATAATCAGACTTTACTTTTTTATTACTTTTTTAGCGCTAAAAAAGGAGACGCTTACCCTCACAGACTAGAAGTGAATGTGACCGAGTCTATACAGCATCTGATCAAAAACGGGAAGATTCGTTGCTTATGATCTAAGAACACACCCAGTGGTCATCCGATGGTCTGCGTCACCTAAGTTTCTATTTCTACAAAGGCCTTTGTCTGAAAGTATGATGATGTCCTTGAAGATGGGAGCGAAACAAGACTCAGTCTCTGCACCTGTTACAAACACAAACGCCCCCGTGTCAAATCATAAGAATGTAATGTGTATACAAGCATGTGAGTGTGCGTGCCCTCAATAAGCGTCTCCACAACACCACCAAGTGTGTTGGTTAGACACACTTACTGTGTGTCTAACCAAGTGATTAGCAACTTAGGAGCAACAGAGGCCACTGTACTCTCACCATTCCTTTTCACTCTGTACATTTCAGACTTCCAGCACAAGTCCAACTTCTGTCATCTACAGAAATACTCTGAAGATTTTGCAGTTGTTGGTGTATCAGAGATAGGGAAGAGGCTAAGTACAGAGATCTGGTGGGCCGCTTTGTGTCATGATGTGGGAACAGTCATCTCATCTTCACTGTAAACATAAAAAAACAAAGGAGATAATTGTAGATTTTAGGAGGAAACCCTATATTCATCATGAAAGAAGAAGTGGAGGTGGTTGTGGAATATAAATACCTCGGTGTTTGCCTTGACAACTGACTGAACTGGTGACGAAACGGTGAAGCCCTTTATAAGCAGGGGCAGAGCAGACTGTACTTGTAGAGGAAGCTAAGATCCTTCAAGGTTTGCTGCAAGATGCTGCAGGTCTTCTATAAGTCTGTTGTTGAGAGCATTATCTCTTCAGACTTTCTGTAATACACTACAAGAGATCTTTCCTGCCAGCAGGCATCACTATCTACAATACGTTTTTGAAGAATCTGAATTAATTGTTTGTTGTTAATGAATTACAACATTTAATTTCCCTTTAGGATCATTAAAGTATTTTTGAATTTAATGACTCATATGTATTTTTTACTTTACAGATTATAAACTCCTGGGTATCTTAAAGAGACAGTTTCCTTCTGTGCCTCTCTTTGGCCTCACAGCCACAGCAACCAGCAGTGTCCTCAAGGACTGTGAAAAGATACTGTGTGTGAAACAGCCAGTCATTATCACTGCCTCCTTCAATCGAACTAATCTGTTTTATGAGGTAACCATGACAACTGTAACAGTTAACATTTTTCAACAAAATGCTTCATAGATAAGTGCATGCTAAACCTCTGCGTACACATATTACATTACAACCACAAACTTCACTATATTTTTGGATCGTATACAATAGATCAACACAAATTAGCACATAGCTACAAGCACAAAGTTTTGGAAAATTTTTGTAGAAAGTTTGCAATAAACTTACAAGTGTGCATTAGTGTGAAAAAATGTGACCATCTGTTGATTTTTGCATGAATTTCCATGATTGCGGAAGTACTGGAGAGGGGATTAAGGCTGTCAGCGATCAATGAAGCTCTTACTTATTGTTTTTCCACTGAACATTTTGATCATAGTTCTCCAAGTTTACCTTTTATCTAGAGTTGTTTCCTTGTGTGGGGCACAATGGAATCCGACAGTCTGAACTAACATGTAGATACAAGTGCGAGACTGGAAGACCTTATGTTATGAGGTGAAAAAAAATTCAAAAGTTAAAATGGTATAAATACTTTAGCATGGCATTATATGCACTGCTCATTACGAAAGTTTGGCTTAAATACATGAAAGCACTCATTTAGTATTTAAGAAGCAATCTAATTTACTTTGCAAGAGTAAATTCCCACAATTCATTTTTCCCTAACAATACATCATGAGTGGTTTGTTTTAATCCCACACTTCCTATTGCTTTATTTTCAGCCAATAGAAGTTAACCCTTTTAAAAAGCATATAGATCCACAAAGTCACATTTTATGAAACAATATATTAGACAAATAGCTTAAGTCTATTATCTATTTTTTCTTAACAGATTTATAAACGTCCTTTGTGTGCAGGATCAGTCAGAAAAGCCTAAATTCATTTTGACTCCTTGGAATTCTCCTCCTCTTCTTTTGATCACAAAGACCAAATTAAACTTATCACTTATTGAATAAATAAATGAAGAAAGCATTCAATTCAGTACATCCCAGAGTGCAGTAGATGTATACATTATATGCATTTGACTTTGCTTGCTTTGTTTTTTCCTAGGTTCGCAATAAAGACTCAGATAGTGATGCTTTAATGAGCGACATTACCTCTCTAATTAAAGGCAAATACAAGAACCAGTCAGGTAATACACACCAATGTGCTTTGAAATTAGTCATTTCTTCTGTGGTTTTGTTTTCAGTTCACATATGTTAACATTGAGAGCAGCCACTTTGTGACAATGATGTATGTGCCACAGGCATTGTGTATGTGTTCTCTCAGAAGGATGCTGAAATGGTGTCTTCTGAACTCAAAAAACGTGACATCTCAGCATATCCTTATCATGCCAATATGGACCCAGAAGACAAGTCGCAAGTTCACTGCAGATGGACCTCAAACAAAATCCAGGTGATAAACTTGAGTGATCTTACAAAAATGCTGCAGTTTAACTAATTACATATACATATTAATACATGCGTGTTTTATAATTTTGATATGTGTTTTGAATTTTACTGTTGATTGAGTGATTCCGTTTCTTTGGGATAAATTAGATGATCTGTTTTATATATTTTAGATGTGCAATGACCCATTTGATTGTAGGAGTCATAACTGAGCATTTTGCTGAAATATCTGTATTGGCCTTCAGGTTGTTGTTGCCACGGTGGCGTTTGGCATGGGCATTGACAAACCAGATGTCAGATTTGTTATCCATCACACCATGAGCAAGTCTGTTGAGAACTACTACCAAGAGAGTGGGCGTGCAGGTACACATCATCATTAAGGGGTGCACTGATAAATCAGCCTTAATTTTCTTCATTCTGAGCAATTGGACAACACTAGCATGACAAACCAATCTTATCCACCTGTCTATGCCTGAGGTGGTGAACCAGTTCAGCGTTAAGAGCCAAATTAAACTCTTCGTCACCAGAAAGAACCACATAGCAATTTCAAGATTAGCTTTGTACCACATTGATTTTTCATAGACCCTACACTTTTAGTGGAACTCAAGGAAGTTTTTATTTTTTTACCAGTGTCTTCAGGTTTGGTTTGTATTCTGTTATAGCTACTTTCATGTATGTTATCAAGTACAGGACAATGATTAGAGTAAAAACTTATTCATCAATGTACAGAAAATATTTGTCTTTGTTTGCCAAACTGCCAGATGTGGAAGTGTCTCACGCAGGACATTTCTGAAACATGTAGGGCAATTTATTCACGTGGCTCAGATGTGTGCCTATTTGAGGATATTGTGGTGACCTCTCATGTTTGCATATTTTACACTGTACTTAAAACATTATTTTGGTGTAACATCACTGGACCCTTTTAGCCCTGCTCAGTAGTCTTAAGAAGGCCTTTAATATAAACATTAATATTTAAACACTATTACATTTGAATATTTGGAATGTGACGCACTAAATTAAAACTCACTCAAAGGTTAAACACAGTAGGTGTGACGCACATTATTAAATATCATTATTCATTTAAACTCTCAAATGAGTCTTTGTTTCTTCCTGATTTTTCTGACTTTTGTTCTATTATTTTTGCGGTAGAAAAATTGCTCCATATCTCAAGTACATAGACCTGCTACTCTCCACATCAGCGCAGTGCACACAGTATTGATTGCATTATTGTGACTAGAACCAGTTTGGTTTTCTTAGTGGCAGATTCTTAGCGGCACCAGAACCTGCTGCGCAAACTCTGACATAATGTTTGCTTGCATCTTTTGTACTGGTGGGAATGAACCAGTCTTCTGAGCTTGGATGTGGCGTGAAATGCACCAACTTGAAATAATGCAGCCAATAGAAATACAGAGATCTGTTGAGGAAAGCTGTTGCCATGGAAGCAGATTTTAATCCTAAATGATTCAACTCCCATCTATCTCCTAAAGTCTCCCAGACTGACAACTACTGGAGACTTGTAGCACGAGCCAGCACTGCTTTTTCCAGTGCTGCCTTCAGGGAGTGTGGGAAATTTCCGTATACAAGAGCCACATAGGATGCATCAGAGTTGCTGCTCAAGAGTTGCAGGTTTGCCAGTTCTGGTATATGCAAAGATCTGAAAATCAGCCACTGACCTCTTTGCTCTGCCGTAAGAGAGGACTGACTGACTGACTGACCCACCCACCAGGTCACATCTGCATGTATGCAGCTGACAATAGTCAATACATTGTTGTAGTAACTTTTTAGAAAAAAAAATTGGTATCAACCAAAAATCTTAGTTAAAAGATCAGTGATCAGCTAGAAAAATCCAATTGGTGCACCCTAATCCTCATACATTTAAGTTCTAATAGCAATTTCAGTGCTCATTCATTCTTTGAAATACATAATGTTTTTCTGAGTCCTCAGGTCGAGATGATCTTCCAGCAGACTGCATCATATATTTTGGCTTTGCTGATATCTTCAGGATCAGCACTATGGTAGTCATGGAAAATGCCGGCTACCAGAAGCTGCTGCAAATGGTCGCTTACTGCCAGAATGTTGACAGGTAACAAGTTATATGATTAATCTCTTGTTCACCCCATAGTTAGAGGTTATCTGATTATTGGTTGTGTGAAGGTGTCGGCGCTCTCTCATGGCTGTCCACTTTGACGAGGTGTGGGACAATGAAAGATGTAACCAAATGTGTGATGCATGCCGCCATGAAAAAGGTTTGTATGTATAGCATACTTACACCTTGAATTTAGAAAGATTTTCAGTATGAGTGTGTGTAGAGTATAAGTATCAGCTCCATACCCCTTCAGGCTACACTAGTGTGGACATTACCCAGCATGCAAGACAAGTGGTGCTAATTGTAGAGCAAGCAGGGTCCATGAATGAAAAAGTGACCCCACTGAAGCTGGTGGAGACATGGATGGGGAGGGGCCCAGCCAAGCTCAGGAAGATGATCCAGACCACGGCTCTGTCTAGGCTGCAGGCTGAAGCTGTGATTGTTTCTTTGCTTCTTCAGGGATATCTCAGGTGACTCATCCTGTTTCTGTGTTTAAGTTTGGTTACAGGGGCTAGTAAAACTTCCTAACTTCGTTTTGCTTATTCTGACTGAAATGATTCGTGAAGGAGGGTAGGTCTGAAATTTTGCAGAATTTTCCTTGTTTACGTTAGTTTTGGTTAAAATAAATAAAACGAGTTCACATTAGTACATTTTTGTGATGGCAGAGTGAAGCAAGAGCAAATATGATACTTTGCCCACCGATTTTAAAACTAGGGAGCAGCTTTCCTATGGTCCAGTGATGCAAATGTTTATGGTTACTTTATACTTTGGTTTTTAGAGCAATGGTTCATAAACCATCTATAACATATATCACGTCAATGCCAGGATTACCATTCCTACCATAATGACAGTACCAGAACAGAACATGAACTTCATATTTTGTTGTATTATCGCAAGAAAACAAAAGAGGGAAGAAAAACTTTACCAATACTTTATAAGTTGTACAGTAGAGTATCTTGTTTGAAGTTATTACAGCCTTGATTAGTCTAATAATTAATAACTCTCAATAATGAGGGTTTATTTTATTATTACTTTTTAAAAGCTAGCCCCAAATGGTCCATCTTATAAAAAAGTTATGAAAATGTTACATTAGAACTATTGTTTTTTACTTGACCTGGGAAGAAGAGAAGAAGACTACCTGGGAAGGAGATTAAATTTGCAGCATTGTTTTTTGTCTCAATTGGAGTTGTTGGTTTTTTTTTTGTTTAGTAAATTTATTCTGTTTATACTGTAAGTTTATAACATAGTTTTGCTGCCTCTAAGAGGTTTAAACCTGTTTACTCTTCATTTTGAAGTCAGAGGTTAAATTTTGAAGTACTCAGGTTAAAGCAATAAAATAATAATAATTAATGTAAGATTAACAATATAATATATAAAAAAATTTATGTAATGGGAATCATTACATCAAATGAGTCCCATTTGATGTAATGAAATGGGAATAATTTCATTCCCATTTCTTAATTACAGCACCTCATTCAACTCGCCTTCTAGTTCCAACTTACGAGAACTTTTTAAAAAAAGACCAAGCTGCCCATGTTGCACTGTGATGTTCAGGACTAGCTGGTCGCAATAAGACTCTAACTTTCACTTCAGCCATCTATAAAAACAACTCCATTGGCTTCTGTGTTGAATTTAGAGAGGATTACAGCTTCACGCCATATACCACCTACTTCTATATGAAGCTCGGCCGCAAAGCTCCTCTGCTAAAGAAGGAGTCTCACACAATCAACATGAACATGTGGCCAGCTGGAGACAGACCTTCTCTGGTGAGTGTTTAGTTTAAAAGGCTTGTTGTGTTTAAGCAAAAAGGTTTTTTTTTTGGGTTTTTTTTTAAGGTTAACTACAAATTCTTTGAAAGTTCTCCCATCCTCCAGGGCCTGAAAAGTTATTCTCACTTCTCATAAAATTTGGTCTGTATGGAGTTTCAGAAAACATTCCTTTATTCAGGCTGGGCAACAAGGCTGTTTTAGAAGGCTGTCAAGGTCTGTAAGATTAGAAATGGGCCAGTTACCTGTCAAGTGTACAAAGGTCTCCAAGTACGTCTGATGCTTAGAGTAACACATTACTCTCCCACCATCATATTGCTCTTTTCCATCACTTTCCAAAAAAACAAGTATTTCAAACTGTAGAAATCAAACTGAAAGTGTTCCACTCTTATTAAGCTAACAGTTTCAAAACTGCTGTTTATATGCTATGAATTTTCTTGGTGCCATTATCAGGTGAGTTGTATTAATATTTTGGCATTTGTACTAATATAAACAATATTCAAGTATTTGAAAATTAATGAAGTTCCAGTGGACTTGGGGGCAATAACAGTTATTGGCCTACCATCCATCAATTCACATCTCCTATATATAGGATTATGTATTAACGTACTGGAATTTGCACACCCTAACCTACATCCTTGTAAATCTGGCCCTGTGTGTACCTGTCAAATGGGGTAGGTGGCTTGTTGAAGTTAGAATTGAACTGAACTCATCAAAATAGAGGAGGAAAGGATTTAATTTACTTTGATCATGGCACGGTTGTTGGTGTAAGATGGGCTAATCTTCTGCAATTTTCACACTCAACCATTTCTGCTTTCCAGCAGAATGAAAATCTGTGGTTAATGGAAACTGGCTCAAATGGTAAATGGCTTTCCTTGTATAGGGCTTTACGATGTCATTAATGCATGCACTCACACATTGATGAGTGATTGTGGCAAGCTACTGGATAGTAGCCACAGCTGCCCTGCAGCAGTCTGAAAGAAGCAAGGCTGCCATGTACCTTTGCCACCAGGCCCTCTGACCACCACCAGCAGGCAAGGCAAAGAGTGAGATGTCTTGCCCAAGGACATAGAGGCAGGTTGACTGGGGATCGAACCAGCAATCCGCCTATTGCAAAACAATAGTCGGATTTTCACGAGAAAAAAGAAAGGCAACAGTATCTCAAACCAACCAAGCTATGTGAAATACTGCTTCTGTATCCGGGAGACGTACAGGTTTTGCAGGGAAGGCTGATTGCTGCTAAACACTTCCTTAGCATAGCGGATGATCCGCTGCTTTCTGTTTCTGCCCTTAGCAGTGGCTAAGAACTATGATGGAGAAAGTGAGGATGGACTCAATGGGGGTATTGAAGTGTATCATTGTCTTTAGCAGGTTGAATTTTTTCAGTTGCAACAGGAGGTCACACAAGATGATGGGGGAAGGTGGGACTCTTCCTGAAGTCTTCAACTATCTCCATTGTCTTATCAGCATCCTCCCATGTGTAGATGAACTTAATTGCCTCAGCGACGAGTCCAATGAGGGTGTTGTTGTTCACCACTTTCAGGAGCCTGCTTGATGGTGCAGATGTTGATGAGAAGAGTAGAGGGGAAAGGACACAGCCAGTACTGTTTTTTTGCTAAGGAATTCTTAAAGTATTCCTTAAGTATTCTTAAAGTTACATATAGAAACTAAAGGTGTCCCATAGTGTCTAGTCCACTGAGCCAAAGATAAAGAGAGATTAGAGTCTGTCAACTAGAGGCATTGTAGCACAGACATTAACAGGAGCTGGATACTTTCTCATTAAATGAATGAAGCAAGTTAAAGCCTTTCTCTTCCAGCTTGTTGACAATATCACAGAGCAGTTCATCTGTTGCTTCTACTCTAAATATGTACAAAATATTTACTTTAGTGTTGCTTCTGTATTAATTTCAATGTTTTCTTTCATATTTCCGTCCTCTGTTCTTTAAATCTTGTTTCTTCTTCTCTGGCTGATGTGTTTTCCGTTTTAAAATGTTTCTGCATGTTTTGCAGTATTTGAAGAGGTAAGTGAGTAATGTTTTTTTTTTCTTTATTTCTAAAGACCTGCTTGTAATAATAACCTTGCTTTTTGTTACATTTCATTTCACTGACTTGTTAAAGAAAACTGATCATCTCATCATCCTTTTGAGTCTTATTCGTAACCAAATTAATCATAAATAGTTGTGGTGTATGCATTTATTTACTGCTAGTATCAAAGAAAAGGGGTGATTTTACCACAGTTTAATGTTAATCTCTAGTTCAACAAGATATGAGGGGAACGGGTATGGCTGTACCATCCTAACTGTGAAATGTGGATGTGGAAGTATATTGTTGCTGCAGGAAGAACGGGTGCTCTTCATAACATAGATTGGCATCATGTAGAAAAGAGGAATAGCCCAGAATTCCAGTAAAGTATTGAAAAAAGTTTGAGGATGGAAAACCACAACGTTTGACCCAAATCATGCAGTTCAAATGTAATGCTACCAAAAACTGAGGAAATGTATGCAAACTTCTGATTTTATAGAGATAATTAAACAAACCTCTGATATACACTTTCTCGTATTATTATGGCAAATAAATAATAGAAATGCATCTAGCAAATAGAAACAATTCTGATAATTGTATCTGACCTTAAAACAGTTGGTTTGGTCTTATTTAACTTGAGACACTGTTTGTGTCTTTGTATTAGGTGTATGTAAACTTCTGGAGCTGGATGGAGTCTGACATTAAAAATAAGAATATGGTGTTCTTGCAGTGTTCTTTTGGTTCACTCTCTGTAGCTGTGTACCATCTCAAATAAAGACTGTTGTTAATGACTTACAGGTAAAACCTGCAACTGATAAGGGAAAATCCAAGAAGGAAAAGAGGTCAGTTCAAAGCTCTGGAGACTCCCATGGGTCCAAGAAAGTCAAGACAAGGCTTTCCTAATCCCCTCAACCTCTACAAACTCAGAAGACAAGTCAATAAAGTACAGTCCATCATTCTATATTCTGTTGAATTCTGCTGCTATTGGCATGGCACCACCCTGATGATTGTGCTTGATGTTTGAAACTGAATGTTGGAGGATGGTTTGGTATGAAGGTACTTCTTGTCTGATTTTACAGGTTAAATCAGTAAAATCAATTTCACCAGCAGGCTTGGACAATGCATAGAGAAAACTGACTTCCGTCCATGGCAAATAGGTTGCTAAATTGTAATTCCTTTTCCAGTGTCCAACCTCTGGAAACATAAACTCATCAGGCCTGAACATGTCATTGTATGAACAAATTAAGACATTACGGTAAGCTTTAGAATTCCTCTTAGCAGTATAGACACTGGGGGCAGTCTACCAAAAATTATGGATGTCGTGATTGTAGTTTCCGGGCTAATTGTTGATCTTTAAAAAGCCTGACCTGTCAATTTTGATTTTGGCCAATATCAATGACTTTTCTGAAAAACCGTTAACTTCGCAACAGTGGGGTGAGTATTGCTAACTGCACATGTACAGACATGACCTTGTGGGGGGGGGTCTCTTAGTCTCTCTCATGGCTGAGTATAAGGGGACAGTGGATGAGTTTCAGACTTTTGTATTGGCAGGCAAGACTGGTGGATAGGATCAGTTTCTAATGTTACAAAACCTACCTTAATCTTTGACAAAATGGACGAAACGAAACTTTCACAGGTAGAATGTATTGATAAGAAATGAGTAACCAGTATGTGACGTAGCATCAATGTGCACATGCACATTACCACAATTTAGGACAGATTCATGGATAGCACAGAAAGTTAGAACACTAGTTTAAAAAAAAACAAAAAAACAAGTGGAACACCGGAATAACATGCGACAGTGCCCCAGGCCCCCAAATGCATCCAACATTTCAATAGGACAGAACGGGGCATAATGGTGAAGCTGAAGAAAGCAAATATTTCAATAAGTACTGGGAATTTTGAAAAGAAGTTAATTATTAAATTTAGGAATTATGAATTTATAAATGTAAAGAAAGAATTTTTCTCATTCCAACTTATCAGTCATCATCCAAGCCCATTATCGATTTCCTGTATTATACCTCATATGTCACTAACATTTCATCCCATTGTCATATAACTGGTCAGTATGTGCTCAGTATCTACATTTGTGAAACCTACTGTTTCTGCTTGATGCTTTAGAAAACTGAATGAAAGTGATCTGTATTATTTTCTTTTTTTAATGCTTTTTTTCACATTGAGCCCTTTTTTGTTGCTATGTTGCTAATTTTCTATATTTCACTGATACAGGACAAATCAGCTACCGAAGTCAATGAAGAAGAGGCCCGTATGAGCCCGGATCCCCCTTCTATTAAGAACGGATGTCCCCCACAAAAAAACCCAAAAGCTGATGAAACAAGAGCTAAAACAATCCAGACTGCTAGAGGGAGCACAAAAGGAGCCTGCTCACAGGCAGGGAGAGGAAGAAGGATAGGAGGCCATTCATGTCCCACAGCGTCGCTGTTGAAATTAATGTGGATGTAAGTGATAGACCAAAGCTTAATCAAATTAAATCGGTTTCCAAGCCAAACTCTTGGAGGGCAAGAAGAAAACAATGTGAAAGAATCAGAGCAGCAGGTCAGAATTTTCAAAGATACAGCTGTCCTCACTGTGTCCAGACCCCCCTCCCAGGTTTCATTAAAGTGAAATAATTCAGAAAAGCATTTCACTTTAGTTTCTCACTTAAAGAGTAAATCAATGCTGTCAAAGGAACAAACTCCTGCACCTTCTCGCATGAGAATAGAAAAACATTTAGATTAGTTTATATAGGTGGTCCTCATTCGAAGCTGGCATCTCAATAGCCATGAAGACTACACAGCTCCTGTAACTTTAGGCTTATTGTTTCTTTAGTTTCCAAATTGATTTGTACCCTATCATCCTGTCACATTTCACTGAGGTTTTTTAAATAAAATTTTCATTGATGTAATAAAAGATTTAAGAAAACTGACTTCCACTGACAATATTTCTTTATAAAAGTTGAAGCATTTTTTCATAGATAACAAAAATGTAGTTTTAGGGATAACATCTCTGAAGAAACCTTCAGAGGGATAAGATAATCCCACTGAATAAGTTGTCTTACTTCTTATCCCAGTCAGTAACATTTTTCTTTGATGGCCTTTTCGGTGAAACGCATAAGGACACATTTCTCAACAGTTATCTTCATATTGGATTTTTTACATATGTATAGAAGTTCTGAATTTCCACCTGAACTCCAATATTTACTATCGCTGTCATACAGTGATGGGATATGTGTTATTATATAAATATATTCTCTTCATAAGTCTCAGAAACCAGACTCACCACTAGTGTATATTCAATGCACGTTCCCGTCTGTTGCGCGCCCTCGTCATGACCACGTCGCCATTTTGATTCGAAATTTATGACTTGAGTTTTTCCTGCCTTGCTTGCTAAACTTAGCCGCGCGTTGAATATCTTTAGTGAGTCCAAATCATACCTTGTACATATGCAATTATACGTATTACTGTTAATGCAAAGGAGCTATTAATGCGTAAAAGCTGAGGATTTAATTGATTCCAAATCTATATTTGACTAACGTTAGCTAAGTTGATCTAGTTCATGTTAGCCCTGTGCTGTCTCAGACTGAACCATTTTCAAAACAAACCACTCACACGCTAACGAATGCTAGCCAGTTCTGCTAGCTAACAATTAGCTGGATAGCTTGTGACCTAGAACACTGCTTATGGATAAAACCCACTAAAGTTTAACAGAGAAGTAAGGGACAACACTGGATTTTCAGCCAAAGGTAAGTATGTGCGTAAACATCTTCATTTGATGTAGTTGACCAACGAATGATAGACTGCTACGGTAACGACAAAGTTGAATCTAAGTTCGGAAGCTGAGTTTGCTAACTTCGCTCAACAGTCAGTGGCTAGTTAGCCTACACGCTAATAAGAAGAAGGAACTAGTTAAGACGAGCTTGATTAAGTATTGAGTAAGAGCATTAATATTGTTAATCGTTGATAATAATATTGCTCAGTAGGTCAGCTTTTCTTGAAAAGTCTGTTCGGGTGTTGAGATCAATTGTTGCTATGTAACATAACATAGTAGCTAGGTTTTGTTGGACTGGTAAAGTTGCTGCTGTTGAGTGTGGTAGATTTTCCTATTGCAGGGAGTCAGATCATAATGGTTTGACTTTTTTTCTTTGGTGTATTGCCACTAATATGAAAAGCAATAGGGAGACGTTTGTTTTGTGGTGTTTTTGCACACGGTCTTGCTCGGCTGAGGCCAGAACGAACTCAACGCTTTTCTTGATCGTGTACAGGAATAAAGTAAACATTGGCTTGCTCAAGCGAAAGTTCAGTCCGCGGGGAATTTTGAATTATTGTTTTGAGATTTGGGTTTATTGATTTTTATCTGGTGCTATGTGCCACCGGCGCCTCACTTGGTTTGAAGTAAACAGAAATCTGAGCTCCTACACCAAGTCAGTTGATGTGCATTTCATGCCAGAGGCTAAGCAAGCTGATTTTTCATTTAGTTTTACCGAGCCTCTGCTTATTTTTTGGTTTTATTTAAACGTACAGTTAAAGTGAAACCCTCTCTTGTCACAAAATATCCTGAAAGGTAAATACACATTTTTTTTTCATTCACTGCACAGACACATTATTATATAGATTTTATATACCACCAGGTTAGTGCACCCCATTGTAACCCAATTGTCATTCCATGCACCTCCATGTTGATAATATAAACACATATAATTTCTACTTATGTACTACTTGGTATGTGTATTGGTAGCAATAATAATACGTGTATAGTATGTCATTAGTATCTAATTGTGCAGATGAATGTAAAATGTTTCCTAATGTTCACATTTATTATATATTATTTTCTAAAACTGTGTTAATAGCGAAGGTAAGTATTACTTTGTTTTAAATTATTTTGATCCATATCTCTTTTTGGTCAGCTATTGCATATGGTATTTGACAGATTATTACTAGAGGTGCACCAGTCAGCCTATTTCTGTTTGATACAAATTTATGGTTTTTGTGTTTTTCTTTTCTTTTTTTTTATGTTTTACCTGCTAATTTGGATCTTTGTTTTCTAAGAACTGTAAGAAAAGAAAGTAAGCATACTTTAGCAACTTTAATAGAAGACATAGATTTGAATCTAACAGAAAACGAAGAAATTATGAGATTATGTCATTGATGCATAAAACTAATTTTCCCACATTTTTCAGTACACAAACTGCTGGTCACAGATCACAGCGGATAAAGAGTAAACTGTCTAATTGCAATCTTTAGCCTATCAAATCACTAATTAAGATCCCTGGTCAACCCACAAACACTCAAAACGACCGTCTCCTGATAGCTATTCTTTAATATAGTAATATAACAACATTAGCTCACAACAAACTTTGGGTTGGCAGTGCCTCAGCAGGAACAGCAATAAGAAAAATATGAAATTGATTGCAGCTTTCTTCTCAACCACATGTTCAAGTGGCTTAAAACAAGTAGTTTAACCCCAAGTGTTTTACTGATCTGTGTATTAATGTGTGAGTATGTGAATGAGACTAGTGGTCAATATGAGTAGAGAAGCACTAATTAAGTTCAGTCCATTTGCCTTTTTGACCAGGGATGTCCAACTTTGGTCCGTGAGGGCCGGAAACTTGCAAGTTTTGATACATCCCTGGGCATTTTTACATTGCATGACACAAGGGTTCAGGTTTTGGCGTGTTTGCGTTTGCCTTTATAGAGGAGTTACACTGCAGTCTCTGAAACCCTGAAATATGTACTTCTCAGCCACTAATTGGTTCATTGTTGCTGTAGTGACTGCTCATTCTCTCCTCTAGCCGGTTACTGCTTTTTGCGGCCTCGTTTTTTTTTTCTTTCTTTCATATCTTTGATGGACTCTATCAGAGTTGTTCCCTTGAGTTGTCTGGTCTAATGACAAGGTAAATGTTTAACGAGCAAGCATATATGGGGTGAAAATAGTCTCAAAATATGTGTGAGTGTGTAAAAGTATTTGTGCGTGTGTAAAAATGTCTGTGTGTGTGTAAAACTATCTGTGCGTGAGTAAAAATATCTGTTCATGTGTAATACTGGATTTGTAATTCTTAAAAATAAAATATAACTTCTCCTACGCCTACAAATGTTGAAAAAGTACGCACAAGTCAGCTGGTACACACACACAAAACTGCATTTATGCACAGATCCGGATATGAGTTAACAAGTATTTTTGAGACTCATTTTACACTTTGGGAGCTCCCAGATTTGTGTGTACATGGTGCATTTAGATGCTAGTAGAAAGTTGAGTTTTGCTATGAGTCTAGTGTTTTTGTCCTCTAAGCGTTTCTCACTGTGCTTGTGCCGAAGTGGCAAATACGTTAGTTTGGTGGGAAACGGTATATCTCAGCACTTCCTTATAATTTCCCCAAATTATTTATAGACATATTGTGCATTTTTGAGTGGTACAGAAGACTAAGTGGTTTGAAAAATGTCGACTGAGTGGCGGAATGGTTCGCTGGCCGGAAAAATAGGCAGGCAAACCATCAAGGGAGACGGAGTGTCCCGGTGGCCTGCCCTCTGAAGTAAGTACAAGCTAAATATGCAGGCTTTTCTCTCTGATTATAATGAGACATGGAGTAATTTTAAATAATTTCAGATTACGTTTTGTATGTCTGGTACTCTGCCCTCCTCATGTTTCTGTTAGCGGAAGCTAATGTTTATGTGAGCTATGCTACTTTAGCTGTTCGCAGCTAAGTCCATGTATTTTTAGTGTCACACTCATCACAGATTGATAGTCCATCTTCACTCTTAATTTTTAACCCAGGTTGATCTAGTTTTATGATCCCGAAGTTGGCAAGCATCTTCAGGAGATTATGGCAGTTAGGGATGTTGTCACTATCACTGAAACCATATTTTGTTGCTTCAGCAGTATTGAAGGTAGACCTCCTCCTGCAGAAACATTGTCAGCTGCAAGACTTGATTCACCAGAACAAACTGAAAGGTACTTCATTTATGTTGGCTTCTCAACATATTTAAGGATTCAGTCTAATGTTCAAACATAGGCATGTCACAATAATCAATAAATCAATTAATCGGATGATAAATTAAAACAAACTCAATCATTTCCATTGGCCTGATTTATCATTTCTTTTTCTCTCTCTCTTTCTACCAAATCTGGATGATAAGTCTTCAGTTTGGTACTTTGGTCTCGACGAGCCCTTATTTTGAAAGACAATTTTGGTACAACGACTTCAAAATTCATTAGTTGTTTTATTTATTTTGGATATTAAAAATGTCTTCCAGTTCTAGTGTTAAATTTTCATTAGAATTTAAAGTTGACCTTTGAGAATGTGTTCTTGCATTATTTCATCATTACCATTATATTACTTAAAAAATTGTCTCAAAAGAACAATATTATCGTTTGTTGAGAACTTCTGGAACAGTTTATGATGCAGTAAAATTTTTCATCGTGACAGACCTATTCACACATCCTCCAGAATCTTCAGATTAAACCGTGTTTGTGTCTGGATCTCTGAAATCCACAGAAACCCCATTTCATCGGCCCTTAAACAAATGTATACCTCATCTGCAAACCAAGACAAACCTGCTGTTCCTTTTTATCTTCATTTGTAGTTGATTAATGTAGATGGTAAAATGTATTCAGATGGTTTAGATTTTCACAAACAGTAAATTTCTTTCTCAATTGATATTTTGACCCAATTAAAAGCGAATAAACACTACTTAAGAAGATAAATATTTTATGCATTTATTTAAAGCACCACTGCAAAACTAGCCTCCATAGCAAAGCATTTATTGCACAAACATTTGATCAACATAAAAATAAACATTTCAACACACATTGTTAGGCCTGTCCCGATAAACAATAAATCAATTAATCGCACAATAAATTAAAACTATTGAGCTCATTTCAATTATCGGCTTTATCGTTTCTTCTGGCCTTTTTCCCTTTCTGTTGATGACTCTGAATTGAAAAAGGCTCAACTCTGGTGCTTCCACTGACCCTCCTTTCCTCATTTCCTTAGTGTAATGCCCAGCGCTCACTACACGATCTTAGAGCTGTCTGTCTATTGTCGGCCCATTTTCAAAACCTGAGCGACCACACATAGCCAACTGAAGTACTATAACGGTTCAATCGGGTTCAGTCATGCCATGTGGTTGTGACGGTGCGGTGAGAGGTTGGAGAAGGAGTTACCAATGGTAGTTAGACACTCTAACCCAAAACAGCAGGACGTGCTGTTGAAATATTCCACACTTTCACTTTATTTCGCTTCGTCCATTCAAAGCCAGATCTCCACGGTACTAAGATTATAGCCTCATACATGAGAAAAGTAACGATAGTTTACCGCTCCGCACCTCATCATCACCAATGATCTTCTCTACAACAAGAGTTCTCACTCTGCACAATAATACAACTAAGGAAAAAATGAATAGGCTTCCACTTGTGGTGATACCTACTCATCTCTAGGAACCAAGCAGTATAATGACTGTTACATGGTGTCCAACAATGGGCACAAA
>CAEGAD010055354.1:0-11497 GCA_903067055.1 Poeciliopsis paucimaculata
CGTGGTCCGTTAGCTGTGTGATATCCACCATTTATGATCACTTCTATAGATATATATATATATATATATATATATATATATGCACATATATAACTTATAGACACGTTGCAATGTCATGCCATGCATGCAAGATCCAGTCCTCCAGCTCCCTGCTGGAGGTTAACAAGCCCCTCGCCCATGACGACTACAATTAGCTTTAGCTGACAAGTTGTCAACATAACGCACTAAATCTTAAAGCAGAATATGTAAAAGAAAAAGGGACGCAGTGCTTTGATACTTATTGTCAACACAACGATGGGAGAACAAGGTCAGGGAAAGGTTTTAATTAAAACAATAGAGAGGGAAGGAATAGGTCAGCTATGCTAGCTTGACTTTGACAACCTTAACATGTAGACGTGCTGTGGAATTCGGTGTGTTTTGGCTCAGAAAAAGAAAAGGTGACCCACACATTATCAGTAGAGCAGGTGTGTGTTTTTTTGTTTTGTTTTTTTTTTTTTTTTCCCTAAGGTTTTGTTGGCTTTAATGGACTTTATTTGAAAATAGTTTGACAGGAAACAGGGTAATGAGAGAGGGGGAAGACGTGCAGTAAATGTTGCCAGCCCAGGAATCGAACCTGTGACTATGGCCTCAAAACCTGGGTCGTGCTTTTCCCCTGCACCACCACAGCACCCGGTAGAGCAGGTGTTTAAATGATCCAATCAACCACCACTGTGTTCAGATAATCATTTATTAATCGTCACAAAATAAACATCAAGCCTGAAAACGCAAAACTCTAACGGACTAAAGGTTCTGTTCTTTGTGTGGGAAATGTTTGGCAGTTTTTTGATGTTGAATCCTGATGCACTCATGAAGCTGTTGTCGGTCAGTTGCTATGGCAACAGATCTGTGTGTAGCATAACCGACAGAGCGATGAAAAAGATTGAGTGGGTTTGATTTGTTCAACAGTTCTTCTGTGTCTTTTTCCCTTTGCTGTGATGCACTGGACTAAATTAATAATACCTCCATCTCCAGGTTTCATTTAGTTAATGGAATTGTTGTACCATGGCAGCGTGGCTCTGGATGGAAAGTACAGGAATTATTTTTGTGCCCTCCAGTGTTGTGAGCACATGCAAAATCTCCGGATGTGAACAATAACATGCAACGTGTCTAAATAAATCATAAAAACGTTACTCAAAATGAAAACCAATCAAGCATACCCAGGTTTTTTGACTCTCCAGTTAAAACTGCTGATCTTGTGCTGAGTTCACTGAACAGTGTTGTGTAACTTGCAGCTGTTGGATCATTTACGGAGCAACCGGGCCAGCCTCACGCCGCCCCGGCAGCACATGTTGGAGCAGCTGGAGAACCAGTTCTCCCTCATGCAGCAGCATCAGCAGCAGGTGGGTTTGACTTTTCCATTAAAGACCGTCTAAATGTGTGTTTAGCATTAGAGCTGCAGTGTTCTTCTTCTGCTGTGCTTCAGATGAGGCAGCAGGCTGCAGCAGCAGGTGGCCAGCCGCGGTCCGGCCTCCCCAACGGCCCATCAGCGGACACCCTTCACAACCCGGGACTCTCCCACTCCTCTCCTATCAATCACGCAGCTGGTCGACCCCCCCAGGCCCCCAAGCCCACGGCCAATGGCTCCTGTTCGAGTCCTTCGGCGGGTCTGCCGGGACACCTGGACCTTAAAAACGTTAGGGCGGGGCTGGGCGGCGGTGGTGGTGGCGCGAGCAACGGAAACGTGCCTTACCCGCAGCAGAACTCTCTACCTCACACCTGCACCGCCACCAGTCAGCCCAGCACCACCAGCAGCAGCACTAACACCAGTCCCAGTCACGTAGATGAGACCTGGAGGAGCCAACCACGTAACACTACCACTCAGGTACTGCACCACTTCCTGCACCAATCCACTTCTTTCACTTTGGATACCAATACCAATATCTGAGGCTAGGTATCGGCTGAGTCCAATCCAATACAGAAAAACAGCGGTGAATTGACTTAAAGAGGCTGGATTATACAAAAAATGACTTCTTCTGAGCTTAGCATCATGTTATGACTTTATTCCCTCATCAAAAACATACCTCCTTCTTGGCGCTGCAGTTTCCAAGCTGCTTCCTCACTGAGCAGCCCTCCCTACTCAGCTCCTTCAGACTAGCCAGCAGCAATTAGCAAACACCTGGTGGAACTGCACATCTGCTGAGTTCGATATACAAGATACTTCTCAGTTCAATGCTGGTGAAAATGTTATTAAAGGGTTGATAAAGGAGCCATGTTGTCATGACTACCTAAAGGCGGAGTTCAGAAAGAACAGGAGCTTCTTAAAGAGACAGAGGCCCAATTTGAAGATGCTAAATTAAAGTCATATTTGACATATGTAGCATTTTTAGAACTGAAGCTAAAATAGTTACTTGATTGTGTTGCATATAGTGCCTGTATTTCAGGCACTATATGCCTGAAATACATAATACTGCTTCTTGAAAGCAGTCGAAAGCATAGAATTGGACTGAATGGATCACATTGTCACTGATACCTGACTTAGAGTTGTCTTCAATATCAGGACAGATATAGATATTACTAGATCTACTCACTCATAAACATGGATCTGTTTTCTGGGTTCTGATTCTGGTTTGTTTTCCCAACAGGGGCTTCAAAAAGGTCCAGGTTCCCATCCGGCAGGTCCGGATGGAGAACCTCCTTTCTCTTCCTCTTCCTCCCCGTCTCAGACCTCCTTCTCCTCCTCCAGCGTTCTCAATCAGGTTGGACTCTGCTCCGGGCCCTGCACTGCCTCCTCCTCAGCCTCCTCCCTGTCCCCCACTTCCCCACAGACCACGCCCAGCCACTTGTCTTCGCCTCCCCACTCCTCTATTACCTCAGGGGTCCACACCAAAGACGCGGTGATGGTGGCGCCTTCCGGGGGGAAAACCGGCAGCACTGTCCATGCCACCGTTCCGCCGCCGGGTCTCGATATGGCCAGCGGGCATCACGGAGGAGCACCGTGCAGCCCTGGCTCCGCCTCCCGGCAAGGATTGACTAATCACGTCCAGCCGCGGGCGCAGGAGCGCTCCAGCAGCCCGCTGCAGCCCGCCTCGCCGGCTGCTGGTGCAACGCTCACTTCAGACAATCCTCAACTCTCAGCCTTTGTAAAGGGAAAAGCCAACGCTACCAGTAACCACGACGACAGTAATCATGGAGGGTCTTCCTCAGAGAAAATAAACCATGTCCTCCCAGCTCTCCATGCCAAGCCGGAGCACTCGGCGGCTTCCTCCCCGCTGTCGGTCGCCCCGACGCCCTCGCCGTGCTCGGCGGACCCCCACACCGCCAGCGGCCCCTTCTGCCTTAACAGCCCGTCCAACAACAACAGCCAGGGGCCCACACTCAACGGGAAGGGCCCGGAGGACTCCCGGAGCCCACAGAGAAAGACGCCGCCTGCTGGGCTGGCGCCATGGACGTCGGTCTCCATCTACCCCAGCTCCAGTGATGTGCTGAAAGCCTGCAGGTCAGGAGCTGCTTTCATTCTCTCTGCTCTGGAAACCTCTGAGTTTACCTTGAAACATCAAAAATAATTCCTTTCAGCAGTTCTACAGATTTACAAGTGTCTTCTGTTGTGTCTGTGGTGTCCAGTGACAGTAAATAAACAAACTTCATGCAGTTTTACTGGGTGTCCACATCCTTCAAAAATATTCAGTTTGCATATATAAAATGAAGACTTTAAAAAGTCTTGAATTACAATCATGTAAGGCCCTAGATATGTCAGTCACATGTCTTTTGTTGTAGCAGAGCAGTGGTCCCCAACCCCCAGGACGTGGACCAATTGGTACCGTGCCGCACAAGAAATAATTAAATATTTTGGTTTTAAGTATTATCTGAGTCTGATTTGGAGGTGAGATAGGTTTTTTCATAGTTAACATTTTTAACTGAATAAACATAACCACATAGTTATAAACGTGTATAAAAATGACCTTTACATATAGTAGTAAACATTTCCACATATCGCCTCCGATGTCCACCAGACTCTCAGTTGCCATGTCAACTGTTTGGGATTCCCTCCGTTCTCACGTCACCGGGCTTTCTGATTGGCTACCTGTCGCATTCAACAGGCTGTGTTCTGCTCCCAGTCAGGGAAAACCCCACAGGCTGCGATAATCGGCCCAAGACAATGTTGAATATGCCCGATTTTAGATCGCATATTCTAAAATCGATTTTAGAATATCAATTCTAAAATTGTTGCTAGCTAGCTTTTTATGCTGCTGTTATGCTTTTTTTGCGCTACTGACACCCTTGCTTGCTAGTTAGCTTTTTTTTTTCTTTTTCTTTTTGCATCCATCATGGCTTAAGTGCAAACATATTGCCTGTTCACTGGACAGCGTTCGTGTTTGCCATTGACTAAGTTCTGTTACCAAGCTTTATGGTAACGTGTGCATTCTGTGCAACAACGCAGACCCCAGAAACATCAGTTTTCCTCCTCTACGGTGACTAAAACTCCCCAGAAACCTGTTACCACTGCTCCTCCTAGCACTGATCTGAGAGCAGCATTTGGTGCTACACAATCTTTCAAACGCTTTACTTCAATGTAAGGAACAAAAGTTTGTCTTTTGTTCATCTATTTCATGATGGACATCTGAACTTTTATTCATAATGCTCTTAAAATGGCCTTTTAAAAGTTTTAAATTAGAGCAGATCCCTGGTTTATCCTTTAACATTTCTCACTAGTAATGAAGTTGACCCATTGCACACAGCTGACTGAATGCTGCTGTTTTTGTTTTAGATGTGGTAGTTTCCCTCAGTAATGTCCTTCCATATTTTAAACAAGTTCTGATGTATATTATGAGTTGCCATCAGAAGGATAATTGATCAACAGTGATTGCTGGTTGAATTACCCATCAGCAGAGGTAATAAAGCAGCACCGAACACCTTGATGTGGCTTCACACACAAGATAGCAGAAGGCAGTGTTTAGTTGTGTGTTCAGAACGGGTCAGTCTGATGACCACCGGGGTTTTCTCTGAGGATCTTTGGTAGAACCCGTCATCTTCATCAGGCGTTCTCCGTTAGAACTCAAGTTTGGATCAGAACGTTGTTTGGCCCTGTGGGATAAGATGCAGATTTCTACACTGCGTTTCCCCTGGAAAAGCATCAACACGCTCTGGTGGGGAGTGAGCTGTTGCGTAACGGCCTTCAGCTGCGGCCCGGTAGACGCCGTGTTCAGGTCTTGTTAGAACCGTGGATCCTCTCAGGTGTGAAAGATCTGAGGAATGAGAATGGGTTTATTTTCGTGGCTCTTGGAGTTGATTTAGACGTCTGGCTTTCACCAGTGCAATGAGTGTGTACTTGTTTAGTTGTTCTTCTTGACATCATTTTTAGCATATTTACTAAACATGAAATGCACATACTTTTTGTACAATTCTGGCTTAATTGATTTTTCATTTTTTTATTATTTTTTTTCTTTTAGCAAGCATCCTTTTTTTCAGCATGTCTCCAGTTAATGAACAATTACTGAATTAGCTAACAACTATTTCAATAAGTGATGAATAACGATTAATCGTTTCAGCTCCTGTGAATTAAGTTTTAGTTAGGATAAGACATAGACTAGTAGTAGTTAGGGCAATGACTTTTTTTTATTATCTTAAATGTAAAACGTATATACTTTTTCTATAGTTTTGTCTTAATTACTCCCCTAAATGTGTGTTTTTTTGTTTTTTTTTGCAAATGGAAATTTTTTGGGTCTGTTAAATTCAGCTAATACTTAATTGACTACTAAATTATTTGATCAGTTTAATAATCAATTAATTGTGATTAAGCCAATTAGTCATTTCAGCCCTAGTGCGACGGATGGGATAAAGAGTGCTAATGGTTGGAATTAGATGTATGGTAGTAATGGTGAGGGTTAAGGAAAATGTCTGGGTTTGGCTTAAATGCAGTTAAAATGACTGGGAGTCAATGTAAAGTCCTAATATGGGTAGAAATATACACACGTGTGGGTGTGTGTGTGTGTGTGTGTGTAAGCCATCCATCATGCTGGACTCTCATCCCGGTCAGACATGTTTTACATTCCAACCTTCATCTTCTCCTCTACCTCATTTATTCCATGTCAGTGTTTTCATTTAGGACTCCAGCTTCCACTGAATCACACCCACAGGAAACATGACCTACAGCCCCACCTGGTGGCAGAGTGGTGCTGCATCCTCACAGCACCACTTATCACTATCACACACGTTCTTCAGCTGGATTTGTATTGCAGTCTTGCTCTGCTGCCTGGTTTTTTGTGATTTTCGGTGGGGGTTTTTTCTTAGCGCTGACGTCTCCCCGCTGTCTGCAGGAACCTGGGGAAGAACGGCCTGTCAACCAGCAGCATCCTACTGGACCGCTGCCCCCCGCCGCGCCCGCCCGGCCCACCCTCACCCCCACTGCCAAAGGATAAGCTCAACCCCCCGACGCCCAGTATTTACGTGAGTCCTTCCACCTTCTTGGAGGAGGGTTCCTCATTTCTCTTGTGTGGAGAGTGACGGTCACTCTGATGCCCCCTGCTGTCTGCTTTCTGCCTCTACAGCTGGAGAACAAGAGGGATGCTTTCTTCCCCCCCCTCCACCAGTTCTGCACCAACCCTGCCAATCCAGTAACCGTCATCAGGGGCCTGGCTGGGGCCCTCAAACTGGGTAAGACACTCCCTTCCTGTTACTCACTAGCATTACCAGACACAGTTCAGTGTCTAAGGTTTGGAAAGTGCTTGATATTTACATTGCACAGTTTTGTAAGAAAGTACAATCTAACATTTGATAAAAGCCTAAATTTGAAAAACGTTATTTGCAGTTGAAACGTGAAAGGTCTGTCACAATTGCATACTTTTACCGGATGAAAGATTGTCCCAGAATTTATCGCAATAAACAATAATATTGTTGCTTTAAGAACATTTCAAGTACTATATTGATAATGGTAGAATAATGCAAGTTTGTCTTTTCAAATAAATTTTTTTTTCTCACTTCTGAAGTTAAATCAGACTAAATGTCTCTTGTTGTTGGTTAGTCAGAATCACCAAAATTGCTTCTATTTTCTAAATCCCAGAAAGCTTAGTGAGAATTTTTTTTCAAAGCTTTTCTGTGCAAGTTACTTTGTACATTTAGGCATTAATTTGAGCAGGAAGTTCATTTACCTTAACACAATTTGGAATAACAAATATCTATTATTCCTAATGGCTCAAAAGATTATCTTATATATGTTTTTGTGGGATTTTCTTTTGTTAAGTTAGTGTTTTGTTCTCAGGCCAGTCAGGTGTGTAGGCTGTATCCATGAAAGATTTCAAAATATAAAATTTTGTAATACTTCATATTACTTTGTGCTTGCTATGTTGAATAATATCACAAGTTAAAAAAAGTTAAAACTTTTTTTTTTTTTTAGTTCAGTTTTACTTTTAGTGCTGTAAATGTTTGCTGACTTGCCTTGAAAAAGCTTGAATTTCACTGTGGGAAACCCTGTGCCAGAGCTACCTGGGGTTTTTCTCTATTGGTGGCTTTGACATGTGCAACAGCAGCACCACCTGCTGGAGGATTATATTAGTGCACACTTCTCAATCCTGCTTATTGTTTTACCATTTTTGTTCCTTTCTTTCGCTTTCTGTCACGTTACAGCCGCACACTTTAATATTAGTTATATTTTGTTGTGATTTTATGTGACAGCTTAACATAAACATCCCCATGGAAACTTGAGCACATGATTGTCATTAGTGTTGCTGAAATGACGTTGTTTCCTATAACAAACTTTTCTCAATCTTTTGTGTTCACCCACTCGCAGACCTGGGCCTGTTCTCCACAAAGACGCTGGTGGAGGCCAACCCCGAGCACCTGGTGGAGGTGCGGACCCAGCTGGCTCAGCCCACCGACGAGAACTGGGACCCGAGCGGGAGCAGGAAGATGTGGCGCTGCGAGAGCAGCCGCTCCCACACCACCATCCTGAAGTACGCCCAGTACCAGGCCTCGTCCTTCCAGGAGTCCCTGCGGGTCAGTGGGCGGATCAGCCTCACAGCACACCCTCATCACCTTTAGATTCTAAACTCTACCGTTTTAAACTGATGGAAACTTTTCCTCATAGGAGGAGAATGAGAAGAAGAAAGAGGTGGAAGCAGAGGCAGCTTCCTCAGACAGGTGGGTTATTTCTCCCTCCTAGGGCTCTGGTGCAACCACTTTGGAGGTAAAAAATAATTAGATTAAATTAAAATCTGACAGTAAAAGTCTTCCTTAGTTGTAACAGACAGATTACAATAGACTATGATAGAATAATCATATCCCCTTTATGTTGTTCCATAAAGGGGAAATTCAGGCATAACGGATATAAAAGGTTCACATAAAAAGTTCTTGGTGTTAAAAACAATATGTAGAAATCAAGATTAACTATGATAATAATGTAATAATATAAGACTAAGAGAAAATACTGTGCAGCTATTAAAAATGGAAATATGTGATTCACGATCCAAGAGATGTGAAACTGAGTGAGATCACATTTACAAAAATGTACATAATGTGGGCGTGTAGAGAACACTGAGAAAGACAGATTATTTATAATACAGCATGGCTCTGCAGAAACTGACTTATATCATGGTCTAAACCAAGGGTTCCCAAACTTTTCCACGCTGTTGTTCCCCAAACAGCATTAGCTTCTGGCCGTGGGCCCTCTTTGCAAACCCACAGGCAATGTTGTTATTGCCTGTGGGTTTGTGAATCATGGCAAACACTTCCTCACTCAGTAACATCCACACTGAAGTGTGCTGCTTGACCTCTGTCTAGTTTCACTGTGGTACTAATTCGGGAAAATGGCCAATCAAGTTGAGTTGAGGTTCTCTGTTCAGCATTTTGTCCCGTTGGTGGAAATAACACCGTTCCATTGTTCTCCAGTGGGATCCGGCGAAGGAAAGGCCCTCTAAAGCACATAAAATTTGGCACCAACATTGATCTCTCTGACGACAAAAAGTGAGCAAACTCTTCTCGTCATGGTTTGGTCTCTCAGCAGCCTGTGTCTAACAATGGGCTGGTTGCAGGTGGAAGCAGCAGCTGCAGGAGCTGACCAAGCTGCCGGCCTTCGCCAGGGTGGTGTCAGCCGGGAACCTGCTGAGCCACTTGGGCCACACCATCCTGGGCATGAACACTGTCCAGCTGTACATGAAGGTGCCAGGGAGCCGGACTCCAGGTAGAACCAGGGCACGCCTGAGTCTTTGGTTGTCCTCCTGAAGCCTTTAGTAATCCCAGTTGTCACAGGTCACCAAGAGAACAACAACTTCTGCTCGGTCAACATCAACATTGGTCCTGGCGACTGTGAATGGTTTGCTGTGCCCGAGTCCTACTGGGGCGTCATCAATGACTTCTGTGAAAAGTACGTTGACTTTAAAACTGTTCTGATTGAGCCCAAAGTGGGTTCTGGTGGTTGATTGTGTGGTTTCTGACAGGAACAACATCAACTTCTTGATGGGCTCCTGGTGGCCCAACCTGGAGGATCTGTACGAGAACAACGTTCCAGTGTACCGCTTCATCCAGAGGCCCGGGGACCTGGTGTGGCTCAACACCGGCACCGTTCACTGGGTCCAGGCCATCGGCTGGTGCAACAACATTGCCTGGAACGTGGGACCCCTCACAGGTGGGTCAGAGAGGACGCTAAAGGTGTTTACACACTGGATAGTCCGGTAGACTCGGTTTGATTGGAGGCCAAATGTGCAGCATTTGTATTAAATAGGTCTTTAAAAGTCTTAAATTTTATTTGCCGAAACCCTGGAAAAGTGCTTGGATTTTACTAAAGAAAAGTGAGGGGGAGAAAAAAAATCATTTTTCCAGAAGTGTGCAGAAGCTTTCTGTCCTCTGGAGAAGCCTGAGGACCCTTGAGGGGTCTCCTCTCCCTGAGGGGCCACACGTTGAGTTCTTCCGCTCTGTGTTTTGTCTTTAGCCCATCAGTACAAGCTGGCAGTGGAGCGCTACGAGTGGAACAAGCTGCAGAGCGTCAAGTCCATCGTTCCCATGATCCACCTCTCCTGGAACATGGCGAGGAACATCAAAGTGTCAGACCACAAGCTCTTCGAGATGATCAAGTGAGGCCCGACTGGGTTAGCTTAGCTTAGCTCAGCTGATTTGTTGGGGTTGACCCTGAACCCTGTGTGTGCGTTAGGTACTGCCTGCTGCGGACGCTGAAGCAAGTTCAGATGCAGAGGGAGATGCTGCTGGCTGCGGGGAAGGAGCTGGTGTGGCATGGCCGGACTAACAGCGAGCCGGCCCACTACTGCAGCATCTGTGAAGTAAGCAGACGGGTCTCTGCTGCGGTTCAGGATGGGAGCGGGCGCTTTACCAGTTCTGCTCTCCCCTCCGCTCCCGTACCAGGTGGAGGTATTCGACCTGCTGTTTGTGAGCAGTGAGAGCAACAGCAGGAAGACATACGTGGTTCAGTGCCAGGACTGCGCCAGGCGGGCCAGCGCTGACCTGGACAGCTTCGTGGTTCTGGAGCAGTACAAGATCGAGGACCTGATGCAGGTTTACGACCAGTTCACACTGGTGAGCAGCCTGCTCCACAGTGGAGCTGTCAATATTAACGCTGCATTTCCGTAAATTTTCAGTCTCGTGTGCTGAAGTTTGAACATAATTTTCTCTTGAAAATTCTTGAAGGCTAATCTCCCATTCTTAAAGGGCCAGTATTATGGAAAATCAACCATTTTTCTAACTTTAAATCACGTAAAGACATTCCCTCATCAAAAACATAACTGGAGTGTTGCTTTCATTCTTTGATGCATGTTTTAGAAATCCTTTAATGTCACCTGGCAACCATTCTGCTGTGTGGACATAGGACTGACTTTGAGGTCGAAGCTCCTCCCCTGAGATGCAGTTTCCCAAAACTCCTCCACTCAGCTCCTTCAGACTAGCCAGCAGCAATTAGCAAACACTTGAAGGAACTGTGCATCTGCTGAACTCATTATAGGAGTTCCTTCTTAGAGCAATTCTGGTAAAAACGCTAAACTTTTAGCTTCTTTAGTTTCATGTTGAAATTACTCTACTGTTGTTGACAAAACAACTTAGCAAAGCCTCATTTTACATGCATCTATTCACGACTAAAGCAACACTAAACAGCTGTGAACAAATACAAAAACAATGAAAAATACGAAAGAATCAGAAATGAGAAATGATTTTCCATGTTCCTTATTTTATTTATGTTCTAATAAGAAAACATTTTGGACTGATTATTTTACAGCAACCCTCTGATTAATCAAATTAAAATGTTAAATTGTTCGACAGTTCTAGTTTTGTAACTTGGTGTGTAGGCCTGTCACTATACCAAATTTTCCTGAGCGATTAATTGTCTCAAAAATTGTTGCGATAAACGATAATATTGTTTGAAGACCTTTTTACACTGATTTAATGGAAATTATGTAACAATGCATGCCAAAGATGGATACACTTTATTTTCAAAAGAACACTGGAACTGATAAACAACCAAAAACAAAAATAAAATGGATTCTCAGTCTCTATCAACAAAAAATGTACTTGGATAAAAACTAAA
>CAEGAD010055357.1:0-17206 GCA_903067055.1 Poeciliopsis paucimaculata
CCATAGATTTGAAAAAGAGAAATGAATGACCAACCTCATTAGTGCGTTTATACTTGGAAAAATTATATAGAAATTTAAATCTGGAAAAGTATGGAACTTTGAAATGGACAGCTTCCATAAATCATGTCTGTCTAAAAATAAAGCTACTATACCAAGTTTAACTTGTAGAAAATGTTTAGCATTCAAAAGTAGAAACTATAAAATTTCCTAAAGTGAAATGTGAAACCTGTAAAATAATGGAGATTAGATCATAAGCAGGTGAACAGATAAAGTCGGGAAGAAGGGTATTCGATGTGAAGATGCATTTTGAGGGATTTGATCACAAATCCACAAATGTAACTTAATGTTTCTTAACACCTAACTTTAAAAAGGCATCATCTCCATCTCAAGTGGCAAGTTGTGTTTAGGTCTTGGCTTCATTTGTGGTTCTCTGTAACAGCAAATAGTTTTATCCATTTATATAATTCAAAGATGAATAAATTTCAATTTCTCTGGTTTGATATTTTGAAACATCTAGGACTGACATCCAATATCGTTCTCAAACTGCGTTATTTAGCTTTTGAGTGAGTTTGGAGTCATCTTATTACAGCACCTCATACGTTTTGTGCAAGCAACCAGAATATAGCCCCCATTACCTAATGGTTGAGGATGTGTAGATGGGCAGGTATTAATTTAGATACTTAAGTAATTCATTTCAATTTAGTTTACACTTAAAGCACCGATTAAAAACAAATGTTAACTATAAGAACTTTTACATGAGAAAAACATAAACAGAAATATGTTATCAGTTCAATTCAGTTGGCATATTTTTCAGTTTGATCCAATTTCCAATGCAGTTGTACAGTTTATTGTGATTTGTATCTAAGTAAAAGCTTTTAAACTTGTATTTTTTCTGTGTGTGTTGCAGGTAGTGGCGCAGCTGGGTCAGGGTCCTTGTGTCGAGAGCCTGATGTGACTTTGAGCATGAGTGATTGCGACCTCGTGGACATGTTCCAAGGGAAGCTGCGACCGTTTGCCGCGTACACCAGCGGCAAACTCAAGGTGCAGGGAGACGTCAAGACCGCCATGAAGCTGGAAGAACTCATAAAGCAGCTTAAAAAGTAGCTTCCACTGTAACTTTGTTTTGCTGTGAGATATATGCTTAAATTTTACATGTAAATTTAATGCGTTTTAATATATGTTTTAATTAAAGTTATTAAAAACTAAAACTGCGTTTTTGTTTTTTTCTTTATTGCTTCTCGAGAAGATACACAAAATATTTTTTTTACTATACAAATGTCTTTTAATTCAACTTAAAAAAAAACTTCAATTATTGATGCTGTTGCTCAGTGTCATCGTTTGACACAGTGAACTGTTGGTGTGTTCTGTTATTTAGTACGGAAGAGCCTTGATCAGTACAAAAAGGAGGGCTGACTATGTGGACCAGCCTCCTGCAGCCTTGTTTGAGAGGGAAGCAGTAAGTGAGCCAGAGAAGCAGTTTGAAATTGTGAGCGTTTTGTTGCTGAGATGGCCAGGCTGAGTATGTGGCGGAACCCCATTGCACTGCCCCTGTCCTGCATGGAGGAGCCGGTAGCTTCGGGTGTTCGCAGGAGCAGCAGCATGCCGGTGATCCGGCAGGCGTACCCGGAGAGCAGCAGCATTGTCCGGCCGTTCAGTGAGATTCCTGGACTCTGGAAGAATGGGGTGGTCAACCTGTACAACTTCTGGAAACTGGATGGCTTTAGAAACCTTCACCGTATCATGCTGCAGAACTTCAACACATTTGGACCCATTTACAGGTAAAATATTTATAGATTATAGTAAAATATTTATAGATTAGTCTGTTCTGGGAAAAAAATAATTCACCGACTTCAGGGAAAATGTTGATTAAAAGTCATTGAGAGTTTTGTTCCACAAGGTCACGTAATCCAACAACAAGCGACTGCTGCTGTTTTATTTTTTTCATTTTTGTTTTTTGTAAAACAGGGAGAAAATAGGTTATTATGAAAGTGTAAATATCATCAAACCAGAGGATGCTGCAATTCTCTTTAAAGCAGAGGGCCATTATCCTAAAAGGCTGAAAGTTGAAGCTTGGACGTCATACAGAGACTACAGGAACCGCAAATATGGGGTTCTCCTAAAGTAAGAACTTTAACTGTCATCTGCAAGGTCAGGTGTTATTTTTCAAAATGCTCAGCTTTAATTCAACATATGTTCATTCAATAGGAATGGTGAAGATTGGAGAAACAACCGTGTGATTCTTAACAAGGAGGTGATTTCCTTGAAGATGCTGGAAAACTTTGTGCCACTGCTGGACGACGTGGGCCAGGATTTTGTGGCCAGAGTTCACAAAAAAATTAAACGAAGTGGCCAGAACAAATGGACCACAGACTTGTCTCAAGAACTTTTCAAATACGCTCTAGAGTGTAAGCCCATTTTCAGTTCAACTTGTTGTTTTCCACAAACACTTTATCTAATTTTAATTCTGTCCTACGCAGCGGTGAGCTCAGTGCTGTACGGGGAGCGGCTGGGCCTGATGCTGGATTACATTGACCCTGAAGCTCAGCGCTTTATAGACTGCATCACACTCATGTTCAAGACCACTTCCCCCATGCTGTACATTCCTCCTGCTCTGCTGAGGCAGGTCGGAGCAAAGGTGTGGCGGGACCACGTAGAGGCGTGGGATGGAATATTTAACCAAGGTGATATATCATCATGTCATATATAATAGTCTTTTCAATTGCAAAGTTTATTTTACTGTGTAGTTCTATTTTTCTTTATATTTCCATATCTAATTTTGGTGTATCAGCTGACCGCTGCATCCAGAACATCTACAGGCAGCTGCGTCAGGAAACAGGAACATCCAAGGAATACCCAGGAGTGTTGGCCAGTTTGCTTCTGTTGGACAAATTGTCCATTGAAGACATTAAGGCCAGTGTGACTGAACTAATGGCTGGAGGAGTGGACACTGTAAGACAAAAAAAAAAAGATGGACACAGTGTCTGTATTGCTACAGTAAGAAAAACAATTTAGTTATTTTTTTTTTATTCCTTAGACTTCCATAACGCTCCTGTGGACACTGTATGAATTAGCCAGACACCCAAACCTCCAGGAGGAGCTGAGAACAGAGGTTGCTGCGGCTCGGGCTGCAAGCCAGGGGGACATGCTGGACATGCTGAAGAGGATTCCTTTGGTCAAAGGTGCTCTTAAAGAAACACTCAGGTAAAAGAAAGAAATAATAAAAAACAGGTTTGACAGGTCTGAATATTGAAAATGTTTCAACCTTTTTTTCTGTGGCTCATTGAGTAGAGTGGTTGTCTTTACAATTGGTAGGGTAGGTTCAATTCTACCCTATCATATGTTGATGAGCCCCTGGGTAAGTCAACTAACCCCAGGTTGTCTACTGATGTGTGTATCAGTGCAGAAATGTGTTTGTGAGTGCGAATGAGTGTATGTGTCTCTGGCATAAAGCTCTCTGAGTGGACCGTATGACTGGAAAAGCGGTATATAGGTTCAGTTCATTTTCTATTTATTTTATTTCTTCCAACAAGTACTTTAACTATTATTATTTTGCTAAAAAAAAACAACTTACAATCACCCTATCTAATTTTTTTTTTTACTAACTTTTCAGGTTGCATCCAGTTGCAGTAAGCCTGCAAAGATACATAGCTGAAGACATAATTATTCAAAACTATCACATCCCAGCTGGGGTAAGGAGCACTTATACATTCATACATTTCGAGCATTTTTATTGCAACAGTTTTGTTTTGTCAGTGTGTCTTTGTATTTAGACTTTGGTCCAGTTAGGGCTTTACGCGATGGGCAGGGACCCCAAAGTGTTCTTCCGACCGGAGCAGTACCTTCCGTCTCGCTGGCTGAGGACTGAGACGCAGTACTTCAGAAGCCTGGGCTTCGGTTTTGGTCCCCGTCAGTGTCTGGGACGCAGGATAGCTGAGACGGAGATGCAGATCTTTCTTATCCATGTGAGCCATGCAGAAAAGTAAAAGGCATTTTTTCCTCATTATGCAGAACAGGTTGTATTTACTGCTTCGTATTTTCTTTATCTTTTGCAGATGCTTGAAAACTTCCGAATTGAGAAGCAGCGCAATGTGGAAGTACAGAGTATGTTTGAGCTCATTCTCTTGCCAGATAAGCCTATAATATTAACTCTGAAACCTCTGCAAGTGAGTCAGTAAAGCATTTAGGAAATTTCTGGTGCATGTGAAGCTATTCTCTTTTCAATAGCCCCTTTTATGGGCCTCCAAAAGTATTGCAGTCTTAAACGTCTCAAATTCTTTATGAAAAAGCTAAAAATGTTACCTCAGAGGTTCAGCAGTCATATTTGCTGTACATAGCTTAGTAAATACTTTGATTTAACAGTGGATTGTGGGTCTGTGTAAGCAAAAACTGGATTCTGTCTCATTCCTGTAATATACTTATGTATATTTGTTCAAACCGATAAGGGATACTTAGCAAAACTGATACACTGTCTTTTTTGCTATGAAACACTTTAGCCTTTCCAGGTATTTACTAATAATGGAATAAATTACTAGTTATGAGATTTATTTGCATACTGAGATGGGTACATTCTTTCACTTTGAAGAATGTGCTAGTTTCTCATACAGTTGGCTTGCATTTCTTTCCCAGCTTTATAATTCTGCAAACAAAAATGTCTGAATACAACTGTAATTTAAGGGCATCTTATTCAAAGCCTTACTTAAAGACAAAAAATTAAAAAACTAAGCCTCTTTGCTGCTTTCTTCATCCTCCAAACTGCATATTGTGGCATCATATCTGTATACATTATTATCAAAACATTTCAATTAAAAGCTTATTTTTACATAAAGAAGTTTTCTCTAATTTGTTATCATAAAGGGACTTTCTGCTGATCCTGACTTTTTACCTTCTCCGGTTCATATTCCCTATAACTTTCCCAGAATGACTGTTACTGATGATGCTACAGTTGTTCCTGCGATTATTCACTCATAATAGGAGGCAAATGTAATGTAAAGAGTGTGGAATCACTCAATCTGCTGCTCAAAGACAGAAGAGTTTCCTGTTTGCCATTGTTTTTGTTTTTATTGATTACATTTGTGGAGAAACAGAAAGTTTCTCCACAAATATTTTTCTCATATGTTAATCACTCTTTGCATTTAGAGGTATTGAAATGTCAGCTCTCTAAACGATCAAAAGTGACATCAACTCGACTTAAAATCGACTGGGAGATGGGACTTAAATGCAGTCTGTTGGTTTTAATGTCAGTAAAGAGACCTTTGGGAGCATCCTTTCAGTCAAGGCCACAATCTGGCCTTCAGGAGATAGGAGTTGTTATGTCCAATGAGTTTATCAGGGTTCATGGCCTAAAAGAGCTGCCTTATCGCAAAACAGCACTGTCTGCTTGAGAACAGCCAGACATTCACAAGGATTTCCAGTCAGCAATGATGTTTTCAACTGTTAACTTTTCACTAGTTTGTAACTTTTTGGTTCACCGGAGACGAGAGTAATGATCAAAGCTGGTTGTTTTTTTTTGTTAAAGGCATCAGCTGTGTCTTTTGTGTTCTTTTAAATGTTGCAGATATTTAATTTGTTTTAAGTCACAGAGTTACTAGCAATTTCCGATATCTTTAGTGTGTGCATTCCTCAGTGAATGGCAATTATCACTATCGTAGTTGTTTTGACCGCAGACACATGGACACTGCAGTGATTTCAAGATTTTTGTTTCAATTTGAATTATTTTAAGCAAAAACAATTCCAGATAGATTTTGGACATTGAATATTATCAATTCTGCCAAAAATATTATTTTTGTAATATGCACCATATGCACCATAATAGAAAACAACAATAGAAGACATAATTGTAATTGAGAATATTATAATATACTTAACATACATAGATACAAATACAACTACATAAATTCTGTGTACTGTTTTTTTTTTCTTTTTGCCTAATCAAATCCAGTAAACAATACAAATTAGATTCCTTTACTTGTGCCAGTCTAACACAGTTACTGACCAATAAACGTAGGGACCTGGGTAGATGTAATACTGTGTATTCACCACTAGATGTCTCTCAACCCCATCATATGTTGGACCATTAAGGAAATTCAACTTCTTTAGGTTGTTTTATGCACATTGTCACAAAGCTCATCTCCACTGGTTTTGAGATAATATGGTTTTGTGAATATGACAATAATTACATTGCAATGGTCATCACTGTCACCAAATTCCAATACAGAGGGGAATACAGTATAATATTTGAATATGTTTGGCCGTGATGGATGCGTACACTGTAGCTTTTTGGCTGTACCATGACTATAATGATGCCCGAGTGAAAATGCTGTGTTTAAGCTGAGATTCATACAACCTTAAAATAGTTATTCATGATAATGCACTACACACATACCCTTACCATCTGATTAATAGATTCCCTTTTAAAAGCTGATCTCTAGGACCAGAAGACAAAGAGTTGCAGATGCTTGTCCTCTACATAAACAACAGTCTCAGTAATTCACAGTATTTAAAACAGCAACTGCATTTATTTATGTTATTGTTAGCCCAGACATTATTACTCCTGAAAAGAAAGACATCTGCAAACTGATTTTGAACTTGTGGTTGCTTCAGCCAGAGAGTAAGTTGTGCTTGCAAAAGGCAATTCTACATGGAAGACCATTTGGTAAGGATTAAGACAATACTTGTTCTAAATTGTCATGACACCATTAGACAGAAACAGTTTGGAGTAGTGGAGAACTTTAAGCTTGACCTCTGGGGTATGAATACTTTCTGTTTGACAAAGGAAAATGTTATATTTGATCTATGTACAAACTGTCTGAACTTTGTCTTTTGTGGAAAGAAGTGGACCAGGCATCTGCAGTGGGGTTTTTTCCTCTCTGAAAAGGTTGCTGACATGTGTGAAGCTGTGTCTACAAGAAACTTGCTCTGGTTTTTGATTTTTGCTCTCTGCCCTGGTGAGAGATGTAAAAAGCTGTCTCAGCTTTTTGAATAAATACAAGACTAAATGCATTTTGTTGTTCCTAACTGCTTCAACACTCTGATTTTAAATAGGATCGTTTATATCCTTAACATTGGCAAACGTATATTAAAACTCCCCACTGTACATATTTTCTCTTTACGTCATGTTATTTAACTCCATTATCTTTGTTTAAGATAAAAGAAATGATTGGAGTCTAGTGTGTGCAGTTTTAAAAGATTTGCCATCCCACCATTTCTCTGTACAACCCATAATTATGCTGACAGACTGTATCAAGCCAATCATTGTTCCCTGCTCTATCACATGTTTCTCCATCTTGCTGAAAAATGTCAGTATGAATAGATACAAAGAACAGAGTCCACCTCTGTTTGAGTGCCGTGACAATGAGGAGATTCCAATCTGAAATGGTGTTGTTGTGATTCCCATGGGACACAGGGATGAAATTGAGCATCTAATTGAAAGGGCAGCGACAGGGTGACAATCATGACTATAGATGAGAACGTGTCCCTGCTGGTGGGCTCCCACAGGCAAAATGGGGAGGACAGCTGGAAAGTCCTTTTATGTCTTACAAATAAGAATTGGAATCTCATTGCATGTCAGTGGGAACCCGAGATTCCCTTTCAGCTGAATGTTGTAAAGACATTTAAGCGCCCTCTCTGTCTTGCATGCAGTCAGTTCTGCAAAACGGCCTGTACAGAAGAAGATTGTGTTCTATGCCGTGTCATTATCGCAATGTTTGAGAAGTGTACTTTCTCTGAAATGATACTCTTATTAAACTGTGAGCTCTACATAAATACATGACATTAGAAAACAATAATAGAGCTGGAGAAAATGCCATTATCTGCATCAACACCCGCAATTTAAAAATCAGCCTCATCAGCTTGTAGAGCGCAATCAGTCAAAGAAACGTTAATCTATTCCACAACCTGCTTTTTATACACGCCTCCCTTGGTATCATCAGCATCATCCACCTCCTCTTGTAACTGCTCACTAACTCAACCTGACAGCGGGAATTGCCTCACTGATTGAATGAACAGATAAGATATTGATCATCTCATTTCATCTTACTTTAAATAATAGTGATCACTTTTTGAAAAAGATCACTCACTGCGACACATGGAGTTGACGCATGAATATGTTTTCAATAGTTATTCTGTTAAAATGTTATAGTAATATAATAGAAGCAGTTCACTGTCCCACATTTCCCTGGATATGTATGGTTCCTGTGGGGTTTGTTGTTCTATTAGCCGGTGCCTGCTGCTCCTGCTGGGCTGTGCTGAAAAGGAAAGACCTTCTTCTGTTGACGTGTGACCAGTTATCAAGTGGGAACCATGCAAAAGAGATTATTACATTCTGCCAAGCTAACAGCAATTAGTATTGCTAAATATGATTTACTGTACATAGTTTTAAACTTCTTTAAAAAGCAGAAATATCTAATCACCAAACTGTTTAAATGTTTTTTTTTAATGCCAGTACAAAAATTTCTAAAAAATCTTTCAGATGGAAATTTGAAACCGTAATTTTTTTCTCATTTTGGTTTCAAGGAGTGATGTTTTCGGAGGCTTTCGAAGAACTGCAGGAGACAAGTTCTTCTGCAGGATTTCACAATATCTTATCTTGTTCTTCATCAAACTATAACTGCTTTTCACTTTCTGATCATTTTTACAATACAAAGTTTTTTTTTATTTGTTTTTTTGCTTAGAGAATTAGAATTGGAACAGTTGGTAGTACTGTTTCCTTCCTGTAAGACAGTTTTAAGTTTCAAGTCCTTGGTGTCTTCCTGCATGCAGTCAGGTGTGCAAAACGATCTGTACAGAGCTCTCTCTGTGTATTCTAGCTTCCTTCCGCAGTTAAAAAAAAGAAAGAAAGAAAAAAAAAACATCATGTCAAATTTCAACTTTACAATTTATGAATTCTTGTGCACAAGAACACATGTAGATGTAGGTGAAACTATCAGTCACTTTGGACCAATACCTGCCTGAAACGCATTATCTTTGAAGCAGAGGATAGACTATTACCAGTGACACATGATCTGAATTAGAATTGAAGATAGTGGAAACAGGAAGGAAGTGATCCATCAGTGGAAACCTGTGCTCATACTTTCTATGAAACTATGAAGGTGTGAAAATCTCATCCTCTTTAGGATTTCAAATCCTGTTTTAAGAAACGCAAAAAATGGCTGTAAGGCGGTGTACTTAAAAATAAGACAATAATGGTAACATCTCCAACATAAAGAGGGTGCATGTGCTGCAGATTAAAAACTCTACTCATTTTCTTTTTACTCTAAATGACTGTTTAATTCCTGATAAATAATTCACTGGATGCTTTCAGCTATGTGCTCTACTAGAAGACATAATCTCCTCTAATCCAACAAGGGGAAACGTGTTGGTATAAACATTTTCAGCACTTCTAATATCACATTATCATGTATGAGATTGCTCAACAAATTCACGCAATCTTGGGTGCAAAATAATTTATATTCATATGTTGTGTGTTTGGCTGCTAGCTCTCATGTTCGGAAAGCTTCTGACCTTTTGCACATAAGATCTCTGGAGATTTGTCTGGAGATTCAGTAGTGGAGATGGGGTTTGGATGAGTGATCCACAGGAGGGGAGTGGGGATTTTGGGGGTCTCAGAGGCACAGTGTGACTCTTCTGTCCTATCATCAGGATTCAGCTCACAACCTACAAATGTAGCAAATGGGCTCTTCATTGGAGGGACTGCTCTGAGCCTGCTGCTTCGCTTCGCTTAATTTAGCCTGCCAGAGAAAAACAGTTCCCAGGAGCTTTCTCCACATCCACCTTTCCTGGACACGTCCTTTCAGTTTTTCCCATCAGTCCTTCATCTGACCCACACTTTTTTTTTTTTTTTGTTTGGCCTAAGTCAAAGCTCAAAGCTGCCATGCGTCCAGCGGTGTCCCATGCCACCAGCTGCACATGACAAGCCAAGCACAAATAATGTAGCTGCGCTGATGGACACAGAGGAAAAAAGTGTAAAAGACCAGAAATTGGAAGCAACAGAAAAGAAAAAACTGAGATTCCCTAGTTTAACCTGGCAGGACTGTGACATTCAGCACAGATGTTTGGCGTAATGGGCTTCTTTCCTACAAGAGTGTTTCTTCAGTTTTCTTGACAAAAAATACTTGTACAAGTGGTATTTTTTTTTAGGTTTTTAGTTAGTTAAATTTTTTTTTAAACTAACCTGTGATGTGTTTAGAAGGGATTTTTTCTGTTTTTAATTTATTTTGCGGTTTGACTATTTAATCACGATAACAATCAGCTCTTGAGAAAACAAGCTTTGACATTCATACAAATCCTGTTTCATTGTCATAAAGCATTGGATTTGTTATTTTTGGTTGGTCCTTTTGTATTTTTCCTTTTGTTTATTGTGATTTCTTGCAGTTTTTAGTATATTTCATCTTTCAAAAGTTTCTACTAACTGAAGTGCTACAGCAAGCTCTTCACATAGTTCAGTAAAATTTGACAAAGATAAAGCAAACAGAAGTAATTTGACATCGTATCCTTTCTTTTGCTGGATTAAAAAATTGTTTTACATGACATGTGGCACACTTATTTCTTTTTCAGTTTGTTCATAACATTTTCATTTTACACACAAAAAAATGAAAACCATACTTTATTGGTTTTCATTTCTATTCATTGTTCCAAAAACAATAAATAGAAAGATTCATTGTTTTGAAAAATTTTCTCATAATTTCTAAAGAAAACAAATAGTAATAACTTGATTAGATGCAACACAACCGAATTAGCCAACACTCCGTTTAAACTTGTTATGGCAAATCTGGTGGCCTAAAAATTTAATTTAGAAAGCTCACAAGAAAGAATTACATTTGGCCCAGTATGTAATCATATCTGTGCCCTATCAGCAGAATGACATTACTTCTACAATGAGCTTCTGTGTGGCCGATAGGGTTTTTAAAATCGCAGTATAGACAGAGCGAGGGATTGAGGAAGAGAGAGCAGAGTGATGGAGGAAGGTGCATGTCAAGGACAGCTCAAGGCTTTGACTCAAGGACACATGGGGCTGACAGCCAATGTTGCTCCCTGTAAGGTTCACAGTGAGAGCAAAGCCAAGGATTAACTATAAATCAACATCTGTCAATTACTGTAAGGCTGCTATGAAAGTGCCCTCCACCATAAACAAACAGGCCACATGCATTTGCGGTTGCCTCTAAGCATAATGTTGTGTGCTTGGGGAGCAAAACAGAGACAGCGACATATTTCTAAATTTGAGCTTAAGATCTCATAATAAAAGACCAACACCATTATTTGCCTTAGAAAAGTAAGTTGAAGGGGTAGGCAAAGTGGTCTGAGGAGATGGGATAATGGACAGAGTTTAGTACATTGCAGCCCTGGAAGAAAACCAGTTATGCTGTAAAGAAAAAAAAAGAAAAAAAAAAAACGACTTGAAACTGAGAAGACCAGTTCACATTCCAGTAGAACTATGAGCATAAACATGCAGCCAGATCTAACTAAGCTGGAATGGTTTAGATAAAAAACAGTCATGACATGTATGAATGACTATGTTCCAAATTCCAGCACATCACTGGAATTTGGGCAAGCAAATAATTGTTTCTATAAAATTTATAAAATATGTGCAACAGATGGTCTCCTTCCAATATTTCCTCCTGACAGAATCTGGACTGGGATTGGTGTTGCTGTCTAAGCATTCAAAGCACAATTCACTCTGTGACTTCAAGAATATTTTCCATTCCTGAGACAATCTAATTTCTAGATTTGCAAAATTTGTATTTTTTTTAAAGGTTTTATACATTCAGCCATCTGAGGAGATGGCTGTCCGATTGTTACCAAACAATCAGGCAGATTGTTTGGTAATCTGCCCGAGCCAAAACTGTAGAAATGAAAAACGATGTGAAAAATGTCAAGAAGTAGTAAATATTGTCATAATGTAGTTTGGCAAGGCAGTGGCTCAGATGGTAGAGCAGAGTGGTGGTAGATCTATAAGGTTTCCTCCATCTTGAACTTTGCTCTCTTTAGGCAGTTCTGAATGAACAATGACTGTGATTTATTAATAATGCTAAAAGAAAGAATAAATATTTTAAAATGTTATTTTTATTTTATTTTTTCTTGGGGATGAGGTGTTCAACAACATACCCAACATACCCAAAGTAAACTTTGTTGTTAAACAAAGCAAAATGTTACCTTTTCAACAACTTCTGCATTCCTTGGGTTTTTGATTCATAAACAAGCAGAGCAGCCCTGACAGACTCTTGAGGAAAATGAAGCAATCCATTTCAGCCTTTGAGCCATGCCGACTGCAGGCTGGTATCCAGACTGCTGTCAGCAGCAACACAGCAAGTGTCAGTGACTGCTTTTCCCTGCTGGCTCAACGTGACCTTTCCAAAATGCTATACAACCATGGCTTAATGACTAACACGGTGGGTGACATTTATCAAAGCCAGCTTGGTGTTGAATACTTTAGTGAAACATAAAAATCCTATCCTTGCCCACACACCAAAAGATCCAAACCTGACAAAGAGTGTGGCATCAATCAGTATCACAAACAAACTTTTTAGAAGGTCATGCAGCAAGTATGGCAAGAAAGTACATATAGTAGGAAAAATCATAACAAGAACATGTTAATTCATGTGACTTGCACATCTTTGTTTTAAATTAAAATCTTGCTACATCCTGTCTGGTGCTGTGAAAAGGGCATGAAGATTGAGAGAGCAGTGAGCAAGCCTGTCGTGTGATGCATCATTCACATTTTGGCAGCTCTGTCACTGAGATCGAATTTAAATGGAAAGATGCCAAGTGATGCAATAATGTCAACAACCAGCCAGACTGATTATACAGGCTGAGGTCACAGTGTGGAGTGTGATTTGAATGCAGAGACAGCCACAGCAAATCCCAGGCCAGATTCTGTCAGGAGGAAATATATTTGGAACACCTTGAATTAAAGAGCAAGTCTGCTGTATCAGACAGCAAAAATTCATGTTAATAATGGAAGTGGAAGTTTTTCAACTTTTGCCAAATTTCAACATCAAACTGTTATTTTAATTGAGATTTTATGACAGACCAAAAAGTTGCAAATGTTTGTGTGATGTCGAGAAAGAATAGACAGAGTTTTATATAATTGTTATGCAAAAAACAAGAAAAAAAAAGTCAATTTAAATTTGGCTCTTTTGAGAAATATATTCTCACAAGAATGCACATACAGTCTTATCTACTTTATTAGATAAGACTGTATGTTGGCTAGTCATATTAAATCCCAAAAAACTACATTAAATAAATGGTTGCAATGTGAATTACTGACTTATTCACTTCACATTAGAAAAACAGCATTGGAGAATAGGTCAGCATCCACACTTTAATCCTCGATGTTTGTCTAAAAAATAATTTATCATGAGTTGAGGGAATAATAGTATTAGTCAGGGGTCTATTAGATGGAAAATACTTAGGCTACATTAGCCTTTTACTGACCAAGGAGTGCAAAGACAATGGGTACGAGAAGCTAATTTAAATTTCTAAAATCAGATAAAGTGACATGGAAGAAGCACCGAAACCCCCAACCCTTTTTGTGCAGGCCATTTCTCTGATCCTTAATGACTATGGGGTAGGCTGTATAGAGAGGTTTTTGAAAGGCAGCGTTGCGTGGATAAGCTCATAATGGAGCATTAACTGGAACTGAGCTGATGCAGGACTGCCCAGACAATAGCTGAGCACGTCTGGAACAGCTTCATTGGGAAAGCAAATCGGCATTCACAGGGAAGAAATGTGAGGTTACACGTTTTAGCTGAGGTGGGAATATGAGAACAGCTCCAAGTCTGCTCCTGACAGCTGTGGTGGGGAGATACAGGAGCTTCAAATAGAGAAGCCCAGCCCAACCTGCAACAGCAGACCGAGGGGAAATTGCCTCCCACTTTTCTTCTTTTCCCTTATCAGAAAAGTACAGGAGAATGGAATAAACAACAGGGGAATTAGCAAGAAATAAGACTGCGGAGCATCATGTGTTAACTGTATTTACACTGTATGCAAAGCTTAGCAATTGTAATTCCTGGTAAAATGTGTGAGGTTCATTAAACTGAAGAGGCGCAAAATGCTAGAAGAAAACGGATTCTAAATCTGCACTCAGCTGAAAGGTGCTTAAAACATGCATCTACAGGACCTTGGCTGCAGTGACCCTCAGTATTCAAGGTCTTTCAAGCACTCAGCTCTGTACTAAGCCAGACTGAACCACCCACATTCATGATCTGCCTTCAGCAGTCACCTCAGTCATTCTTTCCTTTCTTTCAGTCAGTCAAGGCCATCATCACATTGGCTTATGTTGGATTTCATCGAGAGAATTACTGGATTACATCAATCTCTCTATCTCTCTCTAAATATATAGATATATATTCAGAAAATGCTCTACAATTTTGAACTAAAATGGAAATTAAATCAGAGAACGTGAAAGTCTGACAAGTATACAGAAGGTGTTAACACAAAGCCACTAGATGTCACTGTGGTCCCATTTGATTTACTGTTGGCTGAGTAACTCCTTTATTTTATTTGTGGGAAGAACTCACAGTATATATTGCCTCTGCTATGGGATATTTTCAGAGCTGAGTCTGAACTGCACAGCTACAGTGTATGGAAAGTGTCCATAAAGCTATTACTATTCAGCACCAGTTCGACACATCCTTCTGTCTGCAACACTCTGAAACAGCAACAGTGCCCAGTGGCTGAGGGGCTGAAAATTAGAGTATGCCGCAGCTCTGCTGAGGCAGAACTGCATAAATTACTCAGGGTCCTGCCTGTGGGGAGTCTCACAGTCCTGCTGAAGAAAATACACAAAACACACATGCATCCTGCTACTATTTGAATAATTTCAGTGGTATTACGGTCCATGCAGCAACCTAAAGCCAAACTGAAAAGGGATATGGAGAAATAATAGTGAAATAAATACATGAAGTTATGTTAATTGAGGGAAACCTTTTTGTGTGGGAAAAAATTAGGTTATACTCTTCATCCTTTGGACACAACATTCGTGCCCTGAAAGCTAAACCTGCTTGCTAATCAGGGTTATGTTTATGCATTCAGATGGGGTAAAGAAATGATCAAATATTTTTCAGAGCACTCGCTGCACAAATCAATACCATATAAGGAAGCCTAGTGAATTTGAAATTTGAACCGAGTGGATATTGATCACCTTCAGAGAAAAGACCATTGAAAGCCAATGTAGATTTTCAATCAATATACAGTTAAGAAGCTGTTATAACTCCTCCAGCCATAAAGAATGTGCATAATGAAGGTAAATAACATGATTTGCAATATTAATAAGTCGACTGATCACAATGTTTTATCAACCTTGTTGTCCATCTTTCAGCAGCTGCTCCACCACATAGAGCATTAAGACCATAGCAGTAGGACATGTGGAGCCGGGATGGGTGTGGCGCTGCACTTTGAGAAGATGGAGCAATCAGTTTGCGATTGCACAGTAGCTGAAAGACATTCATACTGGTTAACACCATTGCAGCCAGAGCATTAGCCCTGCAATTACACCTATCAGCATTTCAGCAATCACATAACAAAACAGACATAACAAACTAAAACATGATGAAGGAAGGACAATCCCATATCAGTTTGCCTTGGTTGTCGTACCATCATGTGCTCCAGATGAAACACTTATACAGTCTGACTCCACAGCAGACACAGGCTCATCCAAGATTGAAATCATGGCAGTTCCTGTGGCTCATAAACATGAGAGTTGTACTTGGGTGTACTCTCCAGACTCCCTTCTAATTTTATTAGCGGTGGACATATGATGCCTGAACTAATCCAGATGTTCCCTGCAATTGCCTTTTATCCTCTTAGGTATCTTCGACTCATGCTCCTTGTAATGTTGGATTCCAGACAGAGCTTTAAAATAAAAGCTGCATGTGAAGAGTAGTAATAGTTTCTTGGAAAATAACCTATGCACATTGTAGAATGGAATTTACAAAGTGTGAAGTGGAAGGAAAATGATACATGGTTTTCAAATGTTTATGCAAATAAGAACCTGAAAAATTGCAGGCAGATGTATTCAAGCCCTCTAAGTGAATATTTTGTAGGATTTATTTTTGTAATTGGTACAAATGCTGGTCCAATAATTCTTTGCAGGGTCTCCATTGTTGCAATCACAGCTTCCAGTCTTTAGGAATAAATCTTAATAATCTTATTATTAGCTTTACACATATGTCGAAGGAAAGGTCTTATCTTATTTTTCTGAAAATAAATATGACAAAGTAAAATAAGTAAATTCTGCTCACTAACTAAATGACTTCTGATATAACTGGTTACATTGAAATGTATGAGGAACCACCAGACCTTCACAAAATATTGAGAATGTTTGGTTTTAGCATGACAAGAGGACTACACATTTAAACGGTAATTGTTTTTTCACAAATCTATAAAAATTATTTTAGGTGTACTAGATATATAAAATATATTTATCCTATTGACTGCCTTTATTAGGTGTATTTTACTGTATTTTTTTGCATATTGAAAACAGTTATGAAGTTCTCATTTTTGGAACAGTGTACTACACAGTTTTGTTTCTCAATTTTCTACCCATTCGATACCCCTTCAGTCACAGGTTTAAAAGTTCACCTCCAACATTATACATATGTTGATATATTCCACATGACATTTATTGAAATCAGCTGAGATAACTGGAGGAAGCAGCATGAGAAGCGGTCTCTGCAGACTCTGAGCTATTTCTTTCAATTTAAAAGGTTGCCTCGCAAATTGTCCTCCATTTCCTCGCATCTGTAGACCTACTAATGACCTGACTTTTTCTGAAAGCATAACTTTGATTTGTCTCTAAACCGAGGGTGCTGCACTGTGATGGGCATGTTTGAGGGAGGAGGGACACAGCTGCAGGACAAACCCAACACTGAGGTATGCACAGTCACACAGCTGTCTTTTTCTCTCCTAATGCTTGTTTGGTTTGTGTGTCTGAAGCACCTGTCCTTTGACGTGTGAGTAATAGGGTTTTGGATGTTACTCTCAGATCAATCTAGCACAAGATTCAACAGGAAAGCAACTTAGTTTCTAACCAAAACTAAACAACTGATTTATGGTTTTCAAACTCCTGCATCTCATTTTTAATTTTTAATTTATTTATATATATATATATATATATATATATATATTTTTTTTTTTTTTTTTTTTTTTTTTTGTTGACGGGGGTTGACACACAGCCCATGTGTAAATATTGGACTGTGAAGATGTGACACAA
>CAEGAD010055358.1:0-102744 GCA_903067055.1 Poeciliopsis paucimaculata
GACCTGTGAAAACTTTTACACTTAAAAAAAAACGTGCCCACCAACACAATATTATTTCAATAAAAAAAAAAAAAAAAAAAAAAAAAAAAAAAAAAAAGATGCATACCAATCATTTAACCTGGTAATCTCAGATAAAATATGAAAACATATATATGGTTCCACTTCACCAACTGGTTACTTTACGGTTTGAGATGCTTTTTGGTGACACAAGGAGCGACTGTGTAGGTCTGAACCTCACCGCAAGTTAAAACCCAAGTTCTGGTGAAATGGGAGGATTTTTGCTTTGACACATTGACTCCAGATTGAGGTTTCAATAAGTTACCTTCTCATTTGATCTTCATTCCGCATCTTTATTTAAACACCCACAATGTGGCTGCGGTGCGATGCGTCGGGCTTTAATGCTTTGGCACTGCTTTTCATCTCATGCTCAGTAAAAAAAAGTTAATATTAACAGACGACTTAAACTAAAGCCCCTGGAGATAAAATGCACCAAAGTGGTAAATGTGTTAAATGTTGGTTGTCATGGCGACACAGAAAGGTAAGCGATCGCCAGCTTCCTGACACGTAACTGTGGTGTTATCTTGAAACAGAGATGATCTGTCACAGTGATCAAGGTTAATAAGAGGCATGACAAATGTGCAACAGAAACATTATCCATAGTGGGAAATTGCTGCAGGCTGACGCACACTGTGGAATCCATTAGATCAGGAAGATTTGTTATTTTTCTTCTGGGTCTGGTGAAACTTTAGCTAATTTTTAAATGCGGCCCAGAAACTAATGGTGGGGTTTTAGAGCCCCGCAGGGTGGAAAAAGACAGGAGGAGTAATTTTCCACCAAAAAAAATTTGATTTAGATTTATCTCAGAAAGCTCCCCCACCCCCCAAAAAATAAAATAAATAAGTAAGTTTACAAGTTTCAAAAGTCAACCATTTACAGGAATTTTCTAGAAAGAAAAACAAAACATGGATATTAAGATTTTCAAAAGTCGAGCCGTTGTGGGGATTAATATGAGAAATATCAGTTACAAAAATTCATAAATTTTCAGAATTTGAAATTTTCTGAGATTAATCTCAGAATTTCAGAGTTTTTTCTAGCAAAGTTTTGCAGCTCAGAAATGTCCCTTTGTTTTTTTTCTAGAAAATCTCCAAAATTAATCTAAATATTTCTGAGGTTTTTGGGCAGAAATGTATTCCTTTTATTCATTTTTTTTTTTTTTTTCTAACTAACTACAGTGACCCTGAGACGCCGTCGTGAGGAACTGCCACACGAACCACAACGTGTTGATTTAACATATTCCTCTTACTACAACCTAATCCCGTTTCATCCCATGTTCATATGAAAACAGTCACAGGAAGCAATAGGACAGAAATAGAAATCCAACACCCCCAGCCCTCTGACCATGCCTTCAAGAACCCGTGAGGCAATATATCTTGTGTTTTTCTTTCCACCTGTCAGCCTCTTCTTTTCCATTTCCAAGTCTCTACCTGTTCTGTGTGAAACTCCTCGGAGAGCCTTTATGGATTTCATGGAGGATATTCTATGTGCCATCTTTTGTTACACTTCACAGCGGCGCTTGTCTTCCCTGTTGTTTTCCTTCTCCCGTTTTCATTTGAACCCCTTCCTCTCTGTGCTTCTAGGGGGCGCGGCCTCCAGATCCCCGGCAGTCTACCTGACAGACGTGATCCTCGCCAGCCTCATCACTGACAGTCCGCCCCCTGTGGGTTCGTCCTCTGCTCTGTACCCGATCACTGGCTTTGTCAGGTTGCTGCTTTTACAAAGTTCCCCTCAATGCTGTTCATGAAACGTTTTCTCATCCGGTAATTCCCAGTCTCACCGCCCGAAGGACGGGGTGTTTTTTATGTTTTGTTTGGGTAAATTTTCTCATATGGAAGGCCTTCCAGTTAGTCACATGAAATAAAAAAAAATAACTAGAACTGCAAGCAGTTATCAGCAGGTTCCAAGCCCGACCTCCTGGCCCCGCCCCCCGGCAAAAAATCTAAACTGTTTCTGGGACTAAATGGACATAATCCGTTTTTCCTTACCACCTCAAAGGACTTTTAAGTGTTTCAGTCTAAGATTTTCCTTTCTTTGAAACTGACTGAAATGTATCGACGGTCTCGTAAATATGCATTTTCATGTTTTCATTAACAGGCACAGAAATTCAGCGTAAGCGCCTATGTATGAAAGGAGCCTTTAGTTTTAATTTTGCTGTCTTTTAAAAAGGTCCAACCGAGGACTGGGTTTGCAAATTAGAAAACCTGTGAAGAACACAACGGTTGCTTTGTGTTTAGTGTGCAATGTGCTCGATGAAATAAACTTTAATTGAATTGAATAAAATGTGCCTAAGATTACTTCAGGGAACATTTGTCAAAACTGCTGACTGCTGGCATGAAGTAAAAAATATTAAATGTAATAAATCACAAACACGGTAATGTGAGGACGTAACCGTCTCCGAGTGGCATAGTTAAAGCAAATTCTGGTGAGGTTGTGAAATCTGAGAACATGATGTTACCAGGCTGTTATAGTCAAGCTGTTTGCCTGAATGCCTGATGATAAACAAGGAATGGAACGGATATTACATGCCTGGTCATTTTTGACTTTTAATCAGCTTATTTTGTGCAAGTTTTCCTAATTTGGTGGATTATTAATCTGTCCTCAAAACAAACTTAATGTCTGCATTAATCTTTAAATGTTTCTTTAGTCTTAATCAGTAAAGATTACATATTGGCATGTTAAAACACCATTACTCTGAGGTGTTCTAACCCATATCTTTAGATCAATTACAGCTCATAAAATTCATGAAAAAATAAGTAACTGAGCTATAAATAACAAAATGAAATAATATTTGAAAGTTTCTCTCCTTAGGATTGGTGCATCCCCTGCTGTTGTGACGGATAATCCAGTGACGGGAGGAGGGGTGATCAGATTATATCATTTGAGCGGGGTAATCTAATTTACATGTTCATTATAATTTCAGGCAGGTAATCATCAATTTGCAATGGATTATCCCTGCAGAGTAACCCAACAGACCCCCGGTAATCTATTACCATTCACCTCTACGCAATTTCGAATTAAACTTTGTGGCAATTCATTAGGCGGGTGCATCAGCTCTCGAGTGTGCGACGCGCCGCAATTACAGCCCAGAGCGGCGGGGCCTGACCCCGGAACGGGCCCGCAGTCAGAGCTGGCCGTAACACTAATGAAGGCGGAGGAGTGAGGGGACGCGCCGGAGACCCCGACAGGTGAGCGAGAGAGAGAGAGAGAGTGCCTCATCTGATTATTTATCAGGAACATGAGCTGAAACATTAAGGATGACAAGGAGACGTGGAAACTAGACCTCACATAGACCGACCGGTGGTGTGTGATGTAGACGATGTATCTTGTCCAAGAAGGCTCATGCAAGAGTGACTTTTAAAGCTGGTTATAAACAGACGGGACAGAATCTCAGAACGATGCTTAGTCCTGATTGAGACCATTTTCTTTTAATTTAACCAATATTACACAGTTACGTGATTGTGCTATAAAATGGAACAAGTGGCTGAAAGCGTATGACACTGATGGACTTATTCATCAATATACATCGTCAGCTGATTTTCTACATCTTGTTCTACACAGGGGCATAGGAGACAGCAACATGATAAATAAAAGATACACAAAGCTACAAATCAAAAGCACTTTAACAAAGTAAAACAATACACATTAAAATATTTGTTGCAACTACTCTAAATTACAGAACGGACTATTATTTTACTCAAAGAATCAGTAAATAAATAAATAACTGTTTGCCTGCGGAGCAAACCGAGACAGATCTGAGAAACCTTTGGGAGAAAAACATGAAACCAGGTTGACTTAAGTTGTTTTCCTGTTTGCAGCAGTTAACTTCCGTCACAAGTTTAATTATACCCAAGCCGGCACCCATTGGAGGAGAAATGTCGCACCACCTCAGGGAGGGTGGTAGGACAGGGGGGGGGGGGTGCAGAATCTCACAGGTTAAACTTAGAGCGAGAAGCGTGGGCCGCAAATCCACCTGCCATCCTCCAACATGCCCCGCAAAATGTAGCGGGGAGGAAAAAAATAAATAAATAAAATCGATGGACAGGCAGACAAAAAGATTAGCGTTGATGCAAAAAAAAAAAAAAAAAAAAAAAAGAAAGAAAACTTTTACCCAGATGAATGGAGGCGGACGGCGGGGCTTGTTTGGAACACAGGTGGGAGGTTTCAGGATTCTTAGAAGTTAGCGTTCAGCGGTGCAGAAGACGGCGAGTCGTCGTCGGCGGCTGCAAAATCCCAGACTCCTGATACCTGTCGACATTCTGACACAGACAAGACAGGCAAGATGGTATGATGCAAGAAGAACCGGCTTCTAGGACACTAAGTAGATCGCTAACAGCTTTGACTCTGTTAATTAGCTTAGACCTCCTCCACAGTTCAATCTGCCAGTTAGATTATCAGAGATTATACCGGGAGAATGAATCACTGTTATGATTGCAGGTCAGCTTACAAATGAGTTGTGTGGGAAGACCAGTAAACATCAGAGAGTCAAAAAAACAAAACTATTAGTCTCTTCTGGGTATTTGTACCATATCGTTAATACAGAATGAAAAACAAGACATGTTTGTGCAATTAGTTCTGACAGGATCGTTCAGTTTATAATATACTGGAAACTCTTTAGAAATAAGCCTTTCTGCTGGAATAGTCTCCAAACCTGACGTCATATAAAAGCAAAATTTCAACTTACTCAAGTTCAACAGACACCCGGCTGTCCAATGGACTCGGTTTGATTCGGGACCAGAGTACTACCAGAGTTGAGGACAGATTCGCCATCGTACTGCACTTTTCCCCTCCCAGCCTCTGGAAGGAAACGACACAATAACCTCTGCGGAAGACACTGAGCGGAGCGCTACTTCCTTATTTGCAAAACATAAACAAAAATGGAATAGCGTTTTTGGAGTTTTAGGATTTTTCATTGGCCAACAGGAGAGCAAGGTGCCAGTTAAAGACACGATACAATGACAGAACATCAAACTTTATTTAAATACACCATACAAAAAAATTGTCATGCATTAGTGTTGGATTAAGTCTCAATTTCTTTTTCAAAGGGAAGTTCTAAACTCCTAAAACTCTGATATCTAAATCCAGCTCTTCTATATGAGCCATTTCTCCCGCTCTCTGTAGACGCACACTTTGGTTTTGGATGTGTTTCTTCCCTCCACTATTGTCCACTTGATAAGACTGTTTCTTCACTGTTCAACTCTACAAATATACACTACTGTTTGTTGATAAATCACAAAATGTTTATGAATCTCAAAGATGAAGCTTTAAAAAAAATATATTTTATCAAATCTTGGTAACTCCAAGTAGCCAAGAAAAGTTATCAAGACTTGCTAAAAGATTTTTTTAGTAACAGCCAGTAGTGACATCCGGTTGCTGGTCATGTGACCCGTGTGATGCGGAAAAAGTGTTTCCATTGCAGTTTTGTGAAATAGATCTATTTCGATACGGCTGGAAAAACTATCCAGCGAAACACTTTTCATCGAACAACGTGTGTTTTGTGCAAACTGCCGTGTTTCCATTGAGCGAATTTATTTTGGTAATTTCAATTTTGAGCTCAGTTGCTGCCGTTATCAGAGATAAAAGGTGACGCTCAGAGAGTTCCCCTTTTGACTCAATATCTTTAAAGCTGGACAAACTCCTTTTCTTTTTTTTTTTCCCCTCCAGAGAAGTTCTCACTCACAGGCCAATCCTAAGAGCATGACTGGAAACCTGATATACCTGCCTGCATAGAAATGCTTTCACTCAACAAAATGTTGTTTTGTTTTAACACCATTTGTTTGGTTGTTGTCTGGAATTTTTGTGCCGTGCCATCAGTCCTGATCAGGTCTCCTCTTGCAAGTAAACAAGCCAAAAAGGCAGCAACGATGCGGTGACCTCACCCTATGGAAATTCAGAGGGACAGCTGGAAGTAGCTGGGATAATTGGATTCACTTGTCCTTTGGACACAGTTCGCCTGACTGTGTCGACTTTATTGCAGGTCAGTGATGGAATGCCAGCTGGCGGCGCAGATAGGAGGCTAAAGGAGAATTTCCAGGCAGTTCGTGCCCACGAGTGACGGGGCAGTTTACTCAAACTTCGAAGCATTTCCTCCTCCACTTCAGCATGATTGCGCAGATGGCAGTGCTCAGGTGGCGGCCATTAGCCGCATCAACATTGCATGAAATTCCCCGGTGGTCTTTGCCACAGAACAGTGTCCTGAGAGAGACAGGGTACCAAAATCAATCCAGACACGTTTAAATGTGTTGGAAGACCTCATTTAAAACTTACTTATGTCTGGATAAACACAACTAGGTTTCCTGTGATTCTCGATTTCGCCGTAGATTGGACCTACGTCCATCACGCTTAAACTCTGACAGTAAGGGTCAGAAGCACCGCCGACGCTCCGGTAAGTCTGAAGTCACCCAGACTAGCAGTCATGTGGGGTGGGGGGGTGGGGCTGGAGGCGAGTTGCCGCCGCTGTGCTTCCACCGCTGTCGATCTGTGTCAGAGAAGCGAGACAGCTGCACAGAAAGGAGAGGGAGGAAGAGGTGGCAAGGCGAAGACAGGCAGGATTAGGGAGGAGGATTTGGATCCTGGCGAAGTGTGTCCAAATGGTGAAAATGAAGGCAAAAACAGTGAGCAGTGAAACGTACTAAGGCAAATGAGCTTTAGCTAAGCTTGCAAGTGGTTCTCGGCCAGATGCTGCTTCGGTGGAGGTCGTGGGTGATTTGGCGGCGTAAATATCAAGACTCCCCACAAAAGCAAACTTCTCAAATTTATTGATAAAGTCTCTAATAATGGAAAGGAACATTTATTTCCATCCCTTCTTTCAACAACATATTTGGAGTTGGATGCCTCAGTCTTAAACACAGTTCAGCTTTTAATATTTTCTTTTTTTCCCCTCTTCAAATTTTAGACATATTTTACATGAGATTAAAGTCATACGACATTTCTATCCCTAGTCCAATTGGCACGGTGATGCATATAATGTTTAATATGAATTAGAAAAAGCAGCCTAAGACTACTATATGCAACAAAAAAAAACTCTTCATAAAGCAGAAAATGGGGTAATTAAACAGTTCTTCACAATTTGCCATCTACAATGGTTCAGTAATTTTACCTTTAAGTTGATAAGTTGAATAGAGCTAGCACAACGATACTAAAAACAGAGTATACAGTTAAGATGCACTATGTGACTAAAATAAATTAGCTTGAGCAATGTTTTCAAGCTTATGCCCTTAATTTGAAATTACAATTTGAGTGTGCCATCCTCCCATTAGCTCCAGCCTGGAATAGCTAATCCTGTACTGAAAGCAGCCATTTACTACTGCAGGTAATAAATCAGGTGTTTTTAATCATTCTTTAAAGAACTGCTTGAAAAAAAGAAATGTGGGCTACAATTTAAAAAGCAATAGATAATTCTGCTTTTAACAACTCAGCTGCAAAGGTGCGCTTTACTTTTGCAAGGGGTCTGCTTCATGGTTGGCTAATTTTGTGATAAATTAACCAGAGCCCTGGATTCACTAAAGACATAACACATTCCCCTGAAAAAAAAAAAATAAATAAAAAAAAAAAAAAAAATGGTATTTGAGATCAAGTTATGCTCATCTTATAAGGCATAATGTCTCTGATAGACAGAAAGCAGCACAGAAACGCACAGAGAGGGATAAAAACCAAAACATTACTGACAATACTCTAATGCTATCTTGTGGAACAAAGCATGTCATTTTCCTTTCATTTTTTTAAACATTTTTTTCCATACATCATTTGTCTTATTTTTAGCATTTGTGTACGTGCTCTGCTTTTTTTTTTTATTAGCTAATGGTAGAAAACCAAAAATAACACTGTTACCTCTTCAGAAGGATTTCTTTCTCCAATGCGCTTCCCGAGCTGCGTAAATACGGTTTTTGTTCAGAAAACGTCTCATTTCGCACCTGCTGTGTTGCTTGGCTACGAGCCACAATCAGAAAGTTAAGCGAAAGTTCAGGCTTTAAAAAAAGTTTTGAACAAAGAGAAGCTGTCAGACATGATTCGCCTCATGCATATTAGCTTTCCTTTCTTAAAGAGATTTAATTTTCACCTCACTCCTCTTTTTTAAATAACGAGTGTTAGCTAATACCTAGAGGCAGACAGAGGAATAATTTACACTATTGAGATGAAAAGGGTGTCAAAGAATTAATTGCAGCATTAAAGGTGCAGATAGCAACAGTTGCGTCGCCTCTGAGAGAAGAAAAACAGAGACAGAAAGGAAGGAGAAAAAAAAAGAAAGAAAAAAGATCGGTGTGTTGAAAGTTATCTCTGGCCCGCAGCATAATGGGAGTGTTGAACACAGCTAAACACTTCAAAGTGCGAATCATCGCCAAGCGGAACGACCTTTATTCCTGGTACGGATCACCTGCAACTTTCCCCACCTTCTTTCTTTCAGTTCCAACTTCGGCAGATGTCGGGCAGAGTTTCGCGCGCAGCCAGGGAGCCGGCGCTCTTTCATCTCCAGCTGATTGCTGGGATGTTATTATTTTGACTGAGGGTGACAGTAGCTGTCAGAGCTGTCGCACGGTTCGGTCTGCTGGATATCAAGCTGCAAGTTGTGGCGGCGACTGGCGACAACGGCAGATCGGCTATTAAAGAGAAATCACTGTCAGTGCTTCATGGCTGATGACAATCAGTCCTCACCGGGAGGAAGCTCGTAGGACCGATTGGACTGCAGGTGATTGGGAGACAAGTTTGCAGCCAGATGAATACCGAATCTCAATTTTTGTTTTTTGCTGGGGTTTTTTTAGATTAAAGGGAATGCGTTATCGTTTTTACTGCAGCTGTGTTCACGCTTGGAGCTCACGGAACGGAAATCAATTTCATTGCGCACAAATTGATGGGCGCATTTCAAAAATGTGAATGAAGGAAAAATGAGCATGTAGCCAAAAGTTGCCCTAGGAGGTCAATTCTACCTGCCTTTTTGTAGCCATGTGTACTTTTTTGACTTTGCCTAACTTTTTTTTGTAACCCTTGAAGCAGATACTGAAAAAGAAGAGGGAAAAAAAAATAAATAAAACTGGGGGTTCCGGCTGAACTCCAACCAGCGGCAGCACAACTGATGTAAGAGACTGAAATGTCCCTGAGACAAGTACCTGCAGATGCCGAGAGACCCAAGTCCAGGCCTGTCATCCATAAAATATTACAGTAATGCTGTAACACCACACATGTTCCAAATAAAACATCAATTGGAGCTTTTTGAATCACCTCGGACTTGCCCGGTAGGTCAACTACAAACTGACAGAAACGGCCATTTGAATGTACAAGTTTGCTGTTTTTAAAATTTTTTTTTACCCCCTTTATGCCTGGAAACGTTTCTGTCACGAAAGAAGTTTCGGAGTGGAAACTATGTACCGTTGCCTCGATGCCTCCAGCCACGATTTGAGCAACGCACGATGAAGAGTAATGGGAAAAGCACAGAGTGTTAGCGGCGGCTACAAAAGAATGCTGAGGCAGAACTTCGGGGCAAAGCCGAAGGTGAATCCAAAACATATTGCACGGCTCATAAAGTCTTATTCCAGAGGTTAGCATCTCGCTGGAGGAGGAAGAAGGATAAGGTAAGGTGAGATGAGGTGCAGGTGGAACAGAAAGTGGAAAGCAACTAACCTTAATCCCCCAAACTTTCTCCTAAAGAAAGCACTTTTTTTTTTTTGGTAAATCCAGACTCATCTGTCCCTGGGGACGGACCCTTATCAACTGATTCTTTTTTCTGCCCCCTGTGTCCCTGGTTTCCTTGTCTCCATCCCTCTCACAGATGCATCTGCCAAACGTGATAAGGTAGATAAACGTCACCTATACAGGGCTATTAAAAACATCTCCCAACACACATAGTTTTGAAATGATTATCGCTTCAGGCCCACAGTAACAGGTTAGCAAGATAGCTCACCTCCATCTGCCCATATCTGGGTGACTCTTTGAGGCTTAGAGCCGGCTGGGTGGTTGAAGATTATATGCGAGGCTTAAAATGCTCCAGACCCAAGGGAAAAGTGGGGAAAGGAGAGGAAAAGAAGGGATGGAGGAAATTAAGAGCAGGAGTCCTGACGTCCACAATGCTGTGGTGGACGATAAGAGGTGCGATGACAGCTCGTCTGCTGTCTCTCCTGGGGTTTCGGGCAGACTTTATTTGGTGTGCATTGGGAAGGGGAAGTCAGCATTTGTGTGCTTTTTTTGGGACTCTTCTTCACTGTTTTGAGGATACATCCGTAATGTCCTACAAACGCAATCAATATGTCAAGCCTGGGGCAACAGCTTTTAGGTTAGAGAGAAGACGGAAGCTGTCTCGTTTACAAAACCCCTTTCGGAATTGCCTTCCTGTAGATATTTTGTTCGCAGCCGAGACAGCTTCAGTATCCACCCCTCCAGTGTGAACGCTTCTCACCAGCCAGCGCCGTCTGCCAAATCCTCTCAAGCATCGTGTCTGCTCTGCAGAGATATCGCCACCAGAGGCAACTGCCACGGACTTCCTCCTTTAACCTGCTCCACGCTTATCTGTCGCCGGCTTCCCAATGATCTGCTTTATTCTTTCCCGTCCCCCCCGCTCGCCATTAGCACAAGTCACATGTCGACCTTGGCCATATTCGATGTTACCTCTCTGTCGACATCACAGGCAGGATAGTGGAGAACGGTGCCAGTAGATTTAACATGCGACTTGGTTCCTTTAAGGAACGAAGCAGGAACGCTAATGGACTGACGCCAGGAAGCAATCAGGACTATAAGCTTTGATGCATTTCGTTGTGATTTTTTTGTCTTCGACCCACATAAAAAGTTGCGAAGTGAAAGATTTTGAGAAAATACACATTTTGAAGCTAATTTACAATTAAAAATGTAAAGGTGCTGTGTGTGTGCTCAGCCCCTCTGAATGATATCCAACTAACTGCATTCAGAATAAAATCAATTAATAAATAGAGTTCATCTGTGACTAATTCTATCTCAGTATAAACCCAGCTGTTCTGTGAAGGCCTCAGAGGGTTTTTTTTATTGGTGAACATTAGTGAACAAACAGTATCATGAAGACCAAAGAACAGAGCAGACAAATCAGGGATAAAGCTGCAAAGTGGATTAAATGTATTATGGTATTATGTCATTTCCATCAACATAGTGTCACTTTCCGGCAAAGTCAAGTAACTATGTTATCTTCAGTTGTTATAAAAATGCTTTACATATCAAACGTGACTTAAAAGAAATTTGACTTTGCAATGTAACGCCTTGAAATTGACCTCTGTCTCTTTAAGAAGCTCCTGCTTTTTCCGACACTGCCTTCAGGAAGTCATCACAACCGTTGTTATGCGCATTGGGCTAAGAAGTAGTTTGTATGTCGAGCTCAACAGACTTGATTTTCCACAGTGGCGTTCCGCAAGTTGTCAGGAAGATAACCCAAACTGCTGCAAAACGTTCTTCTTCGAGGTGCAGGCTGCAAAGAAATGCTGCGTTCGGATTTTCATTAATGGAAGACTTCAACACTTTTCTTTCTGCTTCACAGTTATCCACTACTTTGTGTTCTGTCATATAAACGTCCATTGAAACTTCTGGATTTAACGTCACAAAATGTGGAAAAGTTCAAGAAATGGGAATAGGTGAGGTTTTTGCAAGAAAATAACTTCATTTCATGTGTTCAAATTGTCTGAAGCATCTACAGATTATGCAGACAGTATATGTATAAATTTTAAACTCTTATCCCAACTCTTACAGCAACATCTATGACTGCTGTTGCCCTCAGTCAGTTTTCCTGTATGCTAATATCAGAATGACTGGATGCTAATCTCAAACATTGAACCGTGTTTCTGCAGGCAGGCAGGCAGTCGCAGCTTCTGAATGCTGCCGGCTTCCAGTAGAAACATGATTATTTAGGTCTCTGCCTTAATGTAAAACCAGCATGGCTCACGGTGCTAATGTTCACACAGAACAATATCCTTAGCTTTTGTCTCTGATAAACAATATGCAAAGTAGATGCGTTCCCTTTTTTTTTTTTTTCCAGGTCATTTCAATAGGAAAAAGTGCATAATGGATGCATGTACGTTGCCTCAAGGCAATCATTTTGTCTTTATATATTTTTTCACATTCTGGTTACTATAAAGCAGGTAATTGCAGTATTTCCCCCCCCCCCCCTCTTTCACACATACCTCCAAGTTAAACATGAATCTCTGTCATTCTAACAGCGTCTTCGGGGATTTTACAGTAAACTTTACCTCACTTTACAGCTAACGGAACAAGGTCACAATGCCGAGACTGCGCAAAGTGTGGAAGATAATCTGTGTAATGTTTTCAGTTTGTCAACATGTCTATAGGGGAGGAACCTCAGAAGACTGCTGGAAGCCTGTACATGTGCAATCTATGACTATCATTCAGTAAGTTGTCTGTCAAGTTGCAATATTAGATCCTTATAAACACTGTGTGACAGACTGAGCTGGCAAAAAATGACAAACCTCTAACCGCAACTGAGTGGATCGCAGGGAAATATTGCAAACCATAGAGATCAGTGTTTTTTATTACAGCTACACTCACTAGGGACACCTTCAAACAGATACATTTTTACAATATCAAGGTCGTCACTGCATTAATTGAACTCCAGTTTGTTTGTCAAGAAAGTCCAGTTTCATCGGGGAAGTGTGGACAAGCAATCAAACTCTGAAACGGACCAAGAATGCTAACTCTGGTCCACCTGCAAATCTAGATCTTGGTTTGGTTCAGGTGAACTCTGGAGCGGTTTCAGTGGATATTTGAACGCCGAGCGGACCGGAGACCACTCCAACCTGCAGACTACAGTGCAGGGAATTCTGGGACAATGCAACCAAAACAAATGCAAGTGTTTAATGCTAGGAGGAGAAATGGCTTACCAAAGACAAAAAGGAAATCGTACAACCACTAATGTGAGACGCTGGTGAGTTTTTATTTACATTTTCAGAAGAAGAAAGCTACGCTCCATGTCTCCTTCAGAGGTTTTTGGTGCAGCGCCACCACAGGTGAACTGGGAACAGGTTTATTAAAGGGTTTGGCTTTTTTGAAGCAATGCGGTGTGAAAGAGAACCGCACCAGCTGAAAATGTAACCAGTGTTTTCAATTTAGGTTCTCAGACGAACCGAGTCTACCAGGCTATCAAGTGTGAAAACGCCCATCGTGGAACAACGCTTTCTTTTTTTTAGTTTTAACAATACCACCTGACTCGTGAAAAATCGCCCTATAAACAGCATGAGCTGCTTTTCTTCTGCAGTTATATGACATTGGCCAACATACAAAACAAACTCGGGAATCCTTTTTTTCTTTTTAATGGCCATTTAGCAAATCCATTCTGACTGCAAACCTCCCCACAAATGCTTCCCATCTATATCAGTGCGAAGCCTGCAATGACTGCTCCAATGATCTGCAACACACAACTGTAAAACAAAGGGTGAAATGGAAGCACGTTCTGGGCAGATAAAAACATAATTACAACTTTATTGACAATGCTATTCCGTAAGCACACCATCCTTTCTCTCAAAAGAAATGTATTTACATTTTTTAAAGGAAGGCTCTTAAATTTTGGGGGGGTTTACCAAATATATTTCCTTCACCTGAGATGATGTATCACCATGAGGTTGTTCAAAAGTCAATACGTCCGCAGGGTGGTGGAAGCTAACATGCTAACTCGTTGTGTGTCAATTGGGAAACAAGCAATAAACAGTGTATTTTGTCCATTGCCCATCGTCAAAATCGCCATGTCAAAATATAAAATGTATCAATATTACAGGTGCTATGAATGAAAGGCAACTGTAATCTAAAAAGGTGGGTTTTTAAACTTGATGTGAAGAAAATCAGTGTTTCAGCTGTTTTGAAGTTATCTGGACGTTTGCTCCAGATTTGTGGTGCGTAGAAGCTGCTTCTCTGTGTTTGGTTCCGGTTCTGAGGACGTCGAGTAGGCCAGAACCAGAAGACCTGAGAGGATCTGGAAGGTTGACAAAACAGCAGGTCTTTGGTTTAAGCCGTTCACAAACTGTCAGAAGAAGTCTACTCTCTGAGCTACACAGAGCCAGTAGCCGCATTTCCATGACAAATTTTCACAAAACTTTGTCAATGTTCCACTGATGTCGAAAAAACACCTTTCTGCAATTGCAGTGTTTCCGTTAAACAGGAAACACAATTAAAATCACGCATGAATACATTTGTTCAGTCATTAAAAACATGCCGCCCTGTGATCCTCAAACTACTTCCCGTCATCTTCTTCATGGTTTGCACCAGTGGCAACATCTGGTTGTTGATCAACTGACTTGTATAATGGGGGAAAGAAAGTGTTTCCTTTGCAGTTTTGTGAAATGAACCAATTTTGATACGGCCAAAACAATCACATTATTCCAGCAAAGTTGCACAGCAGTGTGGTCAATGAAAACGCAGCATTTGGGCTACAGAGTTTAGGATTGGGGCGATGTGCTCCGTCTTCCTAGTTTTAGTGAGAACATGAGCAGCAGTGCTTTGGCTCAACTGCTGCTGTGTAATTGAGTTTTTAGGCAGACCCGTGAGGGAACTGTTCCAGTAATAGATATGACTAAAGATAAATTTATGCATGAGTTTCTCAAGATCTCGCTGGAACATTAGACCTTTAAACCCAGAAATATTCTTCAGGTGATAGAATGTCAACTTTCTAACTGTCTTTATGTGTTTCACTGACTGATATTTCCAATGGATTAAATTAAGAGGGATAATTTTAGGGCTCCTTCCATTTTATCACATCATTAGCAGTGGTGCCTATAAATGAGTACAGCACCATATAAAAACAAGATACATCAAGGCCACCATGGAGGTTCATTATAATAATCTTCACAAACTGCAACAGCACATATGATATGCAAGCACAGCAAGGCTCAGTTCATTACCTGTTTGTAATTAGCTAAATCTTGCCTACTCAACAGTCAATAAGTAGCTGTCACAGCGGGCAGAAAAGTGCTTTATCTATTCCCTCCGAGCTGCCAGCGTGGGAGTCCATCTGTTTGCTTCCACGGGAGACGTGGCGGATGCAGCGCTAAGATTATTAGACATCATGACTGAGGGCTGGCATCTTTCTCGACTTGTCTTTCATGTCGCCTCGTCGGCCAAGGCTTCACGCGCGCCGGACCAGATGAGCAAAGAGAAGAGACCGGGTGATTAGAGCCGAGAGCGTCCATGTCTATGTTACCCAAACGCCACGAACACGTGGACCCGAATTCAGGATTCAGCAACATCCATTCACCGACTTCCACAATGAGTCAACAATAGGCGTGGAGGATGAATGTCTTTCATAGTGCAGATATTCAATTATGATGGATTGAACGACAGCTTAGCGCTTCATAATGCTTTCCCTCTTCCCCCGTTGGGGTGTTTATTTTTGGCTTATTGTTCGCTGCCTGCAAGTAAATTGTTCAGGCGCTCTAATAGCCTGAAAAAAGCCAATGTTTTCCTCACAGAGTTTAAGTAATACCGATAGATTTCGGAGAAAAACCCCTCCGCCCTGGAACGTTTAACCACCTTCAAAGTGTTTGTGCTGGACCTCTTGGCCCGGGGAAGACAAACGGATCTCCAAACCTGGGCCACACGTGCCTTCACCCTTGATGTGGTGGAATGCAAAAAGTGTGGATTTAGACGTCGGAAAGCAGTTCATCAAGAACGCATGGAGGAAGTTGCCTAATGGAGAAAAGACGTGCCGAAGTGAAAGGGTGAAATTGCCTGTTAATGGCGTTTCTCTCTCTCTCCCTCCCAGCTGTGGGGGGCGCAGATGTACAAAAAAAAATAAAGATGGCTCCAGCATCCAGACAACGGCTCACGTTTTGCTCTTAAACACGACTCGGCCCGCGAGAAATGAACTTGGGAGCTCTCGGGAAGGGACGGGATCCAGCTGGGTGTTGGCTAAACCAGCATGTAATGGATTTTCAATGTGGAGCGCTTGCTCCATCATCGGTGAAACCCACGATTGAAAAGTTTTGGGCAAGTTGAAAATGTGTTTTTTTTTTTGTTTTTTTTTTCCCAGTTAGAAGTAGCAGCAGCAGAATATGACCTAGAAATTATATTTATTAGAAACCGGGCAGGAGAGGAAAACATGGAGATATTTGAAATGAAAATCATTGCTTTAGATTAAAAAAAAAAGAAAATCTGTCCAAGATGATTCCGGAAAAAAAAAAAAAGTCAGCAAACACAATTATCAGTATTGGGGCCAAGTCATGCTCATACCAAGACTTTTCTTGGACTTATTTCAGATAAACCAAGAAAAACAGTTTAACAAACTATCAGGATGGAATCCAATTGGCCTGGAGAGATCAAATAATAACCCTGCTGGAGGAAATATCTGTCTAATTCTCCATCATTTTTAAAACTACAACATGTAAAAATACAACATGAGATGGACATATTTGGGCCGCATCTATCACAGGTGCAAACATCAAAGAAATAGGTTGGGGTTTTATTATTTTAGCTGAGATTATGTAACACAAAAACAACATTGCTCTTGGAAAAAAAACATCGCCATTCGTAATACGCTTCTCTGGGACACCAGTCACATAGAGAAGTGTGACTTGTATCTCTCAAAACGAACACAGTACCAGCATTTAATCATACTTACAAATTTGCTGATATCTTTGATTCTTTTTTCGAACAGTGGAGAAAAATAGGAAATGTAACGATTCCAGTAGTTTTCGAGTTTTATTTTCTTAAATGATAAACGATATGATAAATGCCCCCCCGCTGGTCAGTAGTAGTTCCCTTACCTGTTGTTGGATATAGCAATAAAAACGGGAAGGAAAAAAAAAACAACTCAGCAAATTTCATCAGTTTAAGACAACATAAATGTAAAATCTAATTGTGAAGTATTTGCTTAGATTTTCTTTAAACTTTCACTAAAAAAAAAACGCTTCGAACACCATAGTGCACTCAGCCCAAAACTACTTTCGAGACATTTAATGCTCATTTAAAACAACTTAAAATACCACCTCAAATGTGGAAGGAAATCATAATCTCAATGCTGAGTGTTATACAAATGCGTATGTCTTATCCAGCAGGTATTGAATAAATAATGTGTTCAATATAGAGAGCTCTATATCAATGCAGTTATGCAGCCGGGAAACTCTGTAATGTTGCTGACTTAACGGTTTGTGCAATGTTTGCAATTTGCAATTTGCAATAATACTTTGCAGGCAACAACAGGGGAAATTCATATTTGAAATGTCAACTTTGTAATTAAAGAGAGTAGGAATGGAGAAATGTACCGGAACATTTCCAAGAAAGTCTTTAGTTTCAGAGAAAGGAAACAAAACAGCTAGAAAGACCCGGTGGGTTTGACTGCTGCATGTTGTCCCTGTTAAAAGACGATGGGAAGAGAAACGGGTCAGAGTTCACTGCATCCATAGTGATTTGACAACCATTTGTAGAAAAACCCCCCCATCAAAATCACACTTCTTTCACGGAAAAGACTTTTCCATAATGTATGAAAAAAAGTGTCCAATAATTATCCCATGAGTCATTCCAGCTTCTCACCTCTAACTTCTTTTGTGCAGAAATTTGCTTTGAAGTCATTATACGTGTGAATTGAATTTGAAATTGCAGACTTTCGGGATGTTCATACCAAATATCGATGACGTTTTAAACTTTAGCCAATCCCAATCGTCTGTCCGACGTATGTACTGCATCGGTTTAACGCTGTGAAGCTTACTGGAAGTTGCCTGTGCTGTAAACCGACATCCTCCACTGCGAAGGGAGATGTGCCGAGCTGAACGAGGCGTCTGTTCACGTTAACGCTACATCTGGAGGCGAGGTCAACATGTAGCTGAACGGCTTCGTTCACTTCCTCCGCTGCCGCTGCTAAACCTCCAGGCGGACTACAATTCTAAAACGGCGCAGAAAATCACCGTGTTTATTCACAACTTCTTCCTAAATTCTGTTCGTTGATTGGCTCCGTAGGAGGAATCCACGAAGATGGGAGGAAGCCCACGCTGACTGTGAAAGCGAGATTTTAAGCTAGCAGAATTGCGTAGGAAGGGAACGGCCAGGCGAACTGGACTTGTAACAAAACTGTAATCGTCTTTTTCTTCCATAAAGGCCAACTATGAGAAACAAATCTATTCATTTAAAACTAGACCTGGTTAGAGTTGCTTTAAAACCACAATAAATGGAACGCTGACCAACACATTTAATGTGTGTTGGATCATTGACAAAATATGTTTGTTACTGGGTTTCACAACTGTTGTCTATATGATGTGTTTTTTGATGCTTCCATGATGTTGTTGCTGAAAATGTGCTATATAAATAAAATTACCTTTACCTCTAGTCCAACATATTTTCCCACCTGAATGTGTCCTCTAAGAGGTGGAGCGGTTTTGTCCATTTTCAGATGATGGAACGAACATAAACATGAACTCTGTGAAAGGCTGAACTCTTTCAGACACTGTTTTATAACTCAACGTCACGTACGCCCGGGTCCTTCGCTGTTCTCTTAAACACGGCGTGGCATAAATAAATCCTTTCAGTGAGAGTTTGTTCCACTCTCAGCAAAACCTCGGTGCTTTCTGTTTGTTTCCAGACTGCGAAAAACACCATCGGCGCACTGTCCATGACCTAAATAAATCATGTTTCCTCTCATTTGAAAGCAGAGCCACTTCTTTCTATGACGGCCTTTGAACTATTCCTCCCAGACTGACGAGTGGTTATTAATTCATCCATTCTTTTGAAAAAGAGCGCCTCATTATCATCCCAATATCAACCCGTCCCGCGAGAAGCCGCGAAGCCAGGCAGTCAGGATTTTGCACTCCAGCTTCACAGGCTTGTCAAAATTAAAAGGGTCTGCCAGTGACACTTTGAGGATGGCTCTCCAAAAAAAGAGAAAAAAAAAAAAAAAACAGAGGGAAAAGAGATGAATTATGTAAGGTCTCTTTTAATATTGCATTGCAGAGGAGGGCGTCCCACATGCCCACCACTTCCAGCCTCAAACAACGCACGAATTGGAATGCGATCAAACCGGCACAATGCGGCGGCCGTAAACTCGCCCCGACTTTTTTCTTTTTTTCTTCTATTCCCTCTTATCGCTCGCGAAGGCACACAGAGTCGGCTCCTGTGGGTTTTCTAAGGGAAAAGCTTTTTGGAGATAAGGACAGGAGAGAGAGAGAGAGAGAGAGAGAGAGAGATGATCACAGGAAGATTGAATGAGATTTGCATTTGGAGAGTGGATTTTGATAACATCAGAGGTTCTTAGAAGATGACCTGGGTTCTGGGAAGTGAGGCGTAAAAAAAGAAAAAGAAAAAAAAAAAGAGATGGAACAACTTCTGGTCCGCATCAAGCTTCATTAGGGACGGCAGCTGTTAAAGTGAAAAAGGATAAATAAAAATGACGAACGAGCTTGATTCCCTCAAAAGACAAAAAACAACGGTACGGCCGTGTTATGTGGAACGCCACAAACCAGGAAGCACAGCGGAGGCATCACGATTTCCCATTAGAGATCAGATTTTCCCGAAAGGAAGACAGAGAAACCCTAAAAACATCCATTTCTGACAAAAACAAAGCAAGTAAAATGGTTCTCTCAGAAACAATACTCCACAATCTATTAGTTTTACTGCTAATCACTTTTCTCTTTCACGCTGTTGCTTTTATTGACCTTTTATCTTTACCAGCAGCCTCCTGCTATTTCACTGCGTTACATTTCCATCTCCCTTCCCCACTCCCTGTAGCAAAACAAAGAGATAATTGAATTGCACCCAACAGGCCACCTGATAAGTCAATCTCATATTCAGAATTTTTGACGAAGTCTCTCTAAATGGCTTGTGTCCTTTTTTTTTTTTTTTTTTTTTTTCCAGCCCAGTTGGCTCGTAGCTAATTGTTATTTTTCGTAATTGCTGCAGCGGCACCAATTGTTTTGAACCGGCCTGAGCTGCAGCTGGTTGTCGACGACACGGTCAAACTTTGAGACCCTCCTGTGATAAATGGTGTCACTAATAAATACCACAGCCAGACATGGGCTTTGGGATTTACATTTTGATTTCACAATTACAGTGATTATGCAGAAGTAATTATAGTGATTTTGTGTTTTGGGAATCTAAAAAAAAACAACAAAAAAGTAACTAGGAAAAGCAAGTTTTTTTTTTCTCAAAGATATTTTTATTAGAATTTTCTGTTATACAGACATACAAGAAAAGAACATGAAAACCACAACAAAAATTAACGCAACGCCGTCCCTCCCCCCACCCAAAAAAAAACAAAACACACACACAAAACCCCAGGGCTCACTATCTACACAAAAAGAGAGGAAAAATTAAGTTTACATGTCATAGTGTTCGACAAAATATAAGAAGGGAGACCAAATATCATTAAAGTCTTCAAGTTTTCCTTTTGTCATATAAGTCAGTTTTTCCATTGCCAGGTTGTTGCTCAGTAGTTTGATCCATTCCGGTATCTTTGGTCTTTCTGGGTTCCTCCATTAAGGAAAAGCAAGTTGTTGGGGGAACAGGATGGAAATAAGGAAAATCTTGGCAATTGCAGTGTTTCCACTAAACAGCAAATGCAATTAAAAATTGCATATTAAAAAAAAAAAAAGTTTGTTCATGCGATATCATCTATAAACAAGCCACGCCATCATCCTCCTACCACTTCCTGTTGTCTCATTCGTCTTTTCCGCCATCAGAAACATCCGATTGCTGACCACAGTTTTGTGACACATACTAAATTCGAAATGGTTCAAAAAACCACCTCATCCTAGTGCAGAAACCTTTTTATCAAAAGTCGTGACATATTTCCAACTGGTGAAGTTCAGTCTGGTGGGGTCACGCTGACCCCGTGTGGGCTCTTACAAGTATTTTTTTGTCTGTGTGGTTTCGGAAACTGACGGTCTGACGGGACAATTCCCACTGTCCAACCGTGACATTTGCTGTGCTCCTCCTGAGCGTCGCTTTAAGACAGCGGTAAGCTTAAAAACATGCCCTACCGTCATCCGCCTACCACTTCCTGTCTTCTTCATCTGTTCTGCCTGTAGGGACAGCCAACTGTTGATCATATGACTTGTGTGATGTGGAAAAACTGTTTACATTGCACTTTTGCACTGTAAAACTCCAGCGTCAATTACGGTATTGAAATGCCCCAATTTCAATACTACCTCTTCCTACTGCAAAAATAAATCTTTTATCGAAAAGGCAAGTTTATTTAAAGTCGGCGTGTTTTTATTGAGCAAATTTCTTTTTGTAATTTCAATTTGCTTAATTTTAAGGTCGATTGAAATGCAACTACTGTCTGACTCTCATATTTCAGGACTCTGGATGGAGCCATCATTCTATCATTGTTAGTAGTAATACATGAAGGACAATAAATTGCCTTTTCAGAAAATGCTCACCTGTGATACAGGAAACCTGCAAAGAGAAATCTCCCAACACACCATTTGAACGAGGAGTCACCCTGAGGGCCACTGGCTTGATTGCTTCAGAGGACGAAGGTGGTCCCTCTCTCTTCTCCTGCAATTCACCAGGCTACAATCTAAATCATTTTTTTTTTTTTTTTTCTTAATTAGGTGAGGCTCTCTAATCAACCGAAGCACTTGTTTCAGCACACACAGTAATGGCAAACTAAGGTGAAGTGCCCGACTGGGTCTTCAGGGGCATCAATATGTTTACCATTAGTGGCAGTGCGGGACGCAGATCAAGGGCCCTGAGATGCAAATTTCTCTCACCTCATTTACATACGGTTCATTTAAAAATCACTCCGCTCATCACTGAGAAAAAGCATCAGCACCGGTCCACGCGCGCTGAAAAGGCAGGGAAACGATTCAGGGCTCGAGATGTCCCACACGTCCGCCATCTGTTGCGGGACCCTGGAAGGCACACTTTAGACGGCGCCTGGCAGGTTCTGGTACGTGCACAGGAAGCGGGGCCCTCTGATGAAAGGCCGTCCTCTGCTACAGGGGCCCCGTGGAAGGGATCACACTGTCATGCCTAATTTCTCATTTGTGGAAAACCATCACCCCCTGTGACACAGTGGCGTGCTGGCTGGTCGTAAACACGGCCCTGCCGGGCGAGGTCAAAGCAGATGCCTTATCCTAGCTTGGCGGAGTGTGGCATCGTGGATAAATGAGGGAACTCTATGATACAAGTCAGATTTAAAAAAAAAAAAAAACATCACTACCCACACAATCTGATTTTGTAACTGATCAACTGGCCATGTCTTTGATTAATTCTTGTTGCTATTGCTACATTTTTTTTTATTATCATGACTTGATATCTCCATTCAAAAATGGTACTTACTTGGTGAAATACAGATATATGTATTTGCTTTGCCACCAAATACCTCAGTTAGCAAAACTGTTTTTGAGGGAAAATTGAGGCAAACATTTAAAACTAGATGATCAGTTGGAGCCATCCGTGTAACAGCAGATCGGCTGCCATTGCACACAGAGAAAGGTCGGTTCCCTCAGGTTAGAAACTAAGTTATCCTGTGTGACCAAATAAAAGAAAACCCAGGAAAGTAACCCTTATTGTCAAAGCTGGAGATGTTACCAAAAGGAACAGTTAAAGGTGGAAAATGAGAAAGACGTGAAATACATAAAGCAAAAATTAAATCTCCACTTGCCGCTTCTTGTTTGTCCGAGCTAACATTAGCACTGCATAAGGATTTAAACTCGCGTGAAACTTCTCTTTAAAACGGCAAAGTGTTGTTTCTTGTCCATTTATTGATTATTGCTATGAATCAACCATCGCGGCAGGCACTTTTGGTTAATGTGTTATGAAAAGAGGGGGTTATCTTTGTTTTGGTGTCGGTGCACTTTCCCTGCCTCTCTCTCGCCCTTCTGTTTCTGCATCAGTATTCTGCTGCACAGCCGATTCATTAAGCAGTCGACTCTTTGGCTTTTGAGAGGCAGCGCTTGTGGGTAGCCAAGTACTCAATGGCTGTGTTTCCACTACAAATGTGTGCAAGACTTTGTCGATATTCCGCTAATGTTAAAAAAAAAGAGAGAGAAAAAAAACACGGTTTTTCGACTGTGGCGTTTCCGTTAAACAAGAAATGCAATTAAAATCGCATGAGAATAAGTTTGTTCATGCGATAAGTCATTAACAAAACATGCAGTGCCATAATCCTCCAACTATTTCATTTATATATATATATATATATATAGTTACCATATATATATATATATATATATATATATATATATATATATATATATATATAAAATGGAACCAGCAAAAATCGTTGTGAAGATCTTGTTTTGACTCGTGAGCTATGTGCCATTTTATGACCACATACTTTTTTATTTACCTCTTACCCCTCGACTGTTTTACACTTTCTTTTGGATCTTTGGACACCAGACTCACCCTGTCAAACCCTAGCACTGCCAGCAATTATTTCCCTCACACACTTCGGTTAAACTGAAAATATGTAATTTGTGTAAAAAGCGAGCTTTATTCCAAACACATTTTGTCGAAGCCAATTAAAGAGAATCTATTATCGCGGCTTGATGTCATTTGCTCTGAGCCAACACTGACAAACACGATTTGCATAAAAGTAATCAGGTCACTGTCTTATTAGGAATATGTGTCAAACTGTCATTCGGTTCCAAGCAAACGCCAACGAAATCACGTGTTGGCTGTACTTCATGCGGATTCTTGCTCACTTTTGTATTCTTTTGCCGCAGCTTTGCCCCCCCGACGGAAATCAGCGGCGAGGCGAACTCAAAACTTGCAGAGCTCCCACATTAAAGTAACACTCAAAGAATTAAAAGCTTTCAAAACAGATGGTCTCGTTATGTGCAAATGTTATTATGCAAACTCGAGCCCGGAGGCCCGGCTATTCCACCTCCCGGCCCTTTAATTGGCAGAGAAAAGAGAGAGGTGCCAGACGCTGCAGGTGGCAAGGTAGCCTCACTTTCTTTTTTGTCACATACTGAGCGAGAATGTTTTCCTTTTTTTTTTTCTTTTCTTTTTTTAAAATTTGATGTCATTTCCACCAGGGCCTCTCCACAGAGAGGAGGAGCCCATCGCTGTCCGTGTGGTGCAGCGGATTCTCGATAATGCGGCGCTCGCCTTTGCTCACAGTGAGGAATGGCTCACTAAAGGCAATAACCTCTAAAAGGCAAACCTTCGGTAGAGAAGATGAGCCTTACCCGCCGCAGTCTTTTTTTTCCCTCCCCCTCTTGTTTCATCCCCTGAATATTCTCGGCTGCTGGTTAGCGCTGTGCAGTCTGGAGTATGTCGGGATAATTAGGAAATATGATCTGAACGGCCGTACGCCTGGAAGATCTGGTTGTAGTTTCATCTTTCAGAAAAGGGTTTAGTGCGATTATGCTCCGACGGCAGCAGGCCTGTTCACTTTGCTTTCAATTTATGTTCTTGCGAAGAAAATGTCTTGGTATAATCATTTGTAGTGAGTTTGCAATAAAAAATTTTTTTTAAAAAAAGCAACATAAAATGCTCTTTTCCAGCATAGTTTCTCAGAACCTTGCAGCGCTGTATTTTTGTTTTAAAGGGGCAGTACTGTGTGTTTTCCAGGCATTTGCAGCCATTTTATAGCGCAATCAACTAATCATGTTACCTTCAGTTGTTATAAAATGCTGCATATATGAAATTTTACTTAAAATAAATTTTACTTTCTAATTTAACGCCTTGAAATTGGGCTTGTCTCTTTATGAAACGTTTGCTCCTTCTGGCATGATGCTCCAAGGAGGAGCATGATCCTCAAAGGCGGAGCTTGGTCCACCCAGGCGTTCTGAGCAGCCAAATGGTTGCCCCTGGAGATTAAAGGATTTCTGAGACTTGCATGGAAGAGTGGAAGCAACACTCCAGGTATATTTTTGATGAGGGGAAGACATTTTAAAATGATGTAAAGCTTTACATAAAACTGTCCCTTTGAAGTCTAAAAACTCTCCACAGATCGGATCAGACTTTCCTTTTAAGTAAAGTCGTTGAGCCCTATGGATTCATGCAGCCCAACTTAAATTATGTCAATAATTACCCTATGATGGAATCCATTTATTTTTTTAAATTTATTTATTTATTTTTTTGGATGCTGATCAGATGAATCCAGGAGACATTTAAGACTTTGAGATCCCCCAAACACATAAGTTCTCCTTGCTAAAGTATTAACTTTTGATCTCATTTCCGCAGCCCTACCTCCTCAAAATCAATCCCAGGAAAAATATGCTCTTAATCATTACAGAACGAACGAGTCAATTTCCTTTTGTTCTTCCGCTTCTTTCGGAATCAGTCATCTGCTCACCAGAAACTCTGTGAATCCGGGCCGGCGCAGCGTGCAGAACACATGCAGAACGGATGCATCGCTTTTAAATGTGACACAGCAACATTGAGATTTTGGCTAGGAGAAATCTTTGTCTTTTTTTTTTTTTTTTTTTTCCTTGTTCATTTCTGAATTCTTACAGTCAAGAGTGTGCAAATGAATAGTTATGAGCTCAGCGCACTTGTCCAGAAAAAAAACAAAAAAACAACTTCCCGTAAAGAATTCCCTGTGATCCCCGGCCGAGGTGTTTTTGTTTTCATCGAGAGAGTAACAAGGACACAATCTGCTCGTGTCTGCCCGCTTCCACCCGTGTCTGTAGCGGCGAGGTAACATTAGACGCGGTGATCTTATTGTAGCTCGACCCTTGGGGGCAGCGCAAACAACTCGGCAACACCTCTGACTCTATAAATATGTAAAATGCCTGGTGTGTGTTCCAGCGGCCCTGTTGTGCGCGTTCAGCCAGCTTCTCCTCCGTTGCCCCTGCCGGGCCTCTTTGGGGACCAGCCAGACTAAACAATGTGAATAAGTCATGATGAGCAAGTCCTGTTGGCTCAAGTAAGCGGCGGATGTGTTGCATTGTGTTCCTCCTTCAGTCAAGTGATGGGGATGACAACAATTTCGCCACAGGATGTCATGTTCAGAGATGTATATTTTACTCAGAAGGACTTTCTGTCTTTCAAGCCATTTCTTTTCCAACCACATTCTACAACTGAAACGAGTTGGACGAAACTATTTAATGTCCGTGATATCCTAATAAACATGCCACTTTACAAATTAGGAAAATAAATTTGCTCAATAGAAACGTTGTAATTTAAAAAAATAAATAAATAACATCCTTTTTTGATAAAGAGTTTTTGGCGCTAGGACAAAGTGATCTTTCAAACTTGGATTATTTTGCAAATATGCAATGAAAATATTTTCTTTCTTTTTCCATCGCCACGAGTCACATGATCAAAAGGCGGACAGTTGCCACTGCCGCAAACCACAAAGAAGACGACAGGAAGTGGCAGGAAGATGGAATGTTTTTTAATGGCTGATTGAGTGAAGAAGCTTATTCATATGTGAGTTTAATAGTGTTTCTTAGTTAATTAAATTGGGGTTTTTTTCAACATCAGCGGCATATAGACAAAGATACAGTGTGTACATGTTTGTTATGAAAACACAGCCGGAAAAACACTCTGTTATTAAAAGTGATAAAATGTGCAGAAGAATCTATGTAAAACTGGAAAAAAGTCATTCGTTGTGATTGCAATAAAACTTTGAAAGGTGGGTCTTTAGAAGAAGATACCACCTTTATTTTTCTTGCTTGTCTGAGAAAAGAATCCTTCCAGGCAAAGTGATTAATAAGGAAATCCTCATACACAAATTTAAGTTAAAGTTAACTGAAATTAACTTAGTTGGTGTTGTTGAATGTTCTTTTGTTGTTGTTTTTTTTATGTCTCTAAGCTTTTGTTTGGGGTCTGAGGTTATTAAAAACCCTCAGACAAATCAATGTCTTAATACAGATTTATGGAAAAATAAGTGACAAAAGAGCCAACATTTGACCAAAGCATTGAGTTCTCCTATTTTATCCTATTAAAGGTTTTTCTTATTCTAATCTCATCTGTTCTTCAAAATGGATTAATCCACTTTTGATTCTGTGTTTAATTAATGATAAAAATCTGTGTAAAACTGAAGTCACTTTTAGAGCAGAGATACATTTGCTAATAAAAGAATAATTATTTTTAGGCAGGAAGCATGAGAATAGTTTAAATAAGAGTGATGCATATCTTTGGATTGGTTGAAAAGAAAAGCAACTAAATCGGTTGCAAATGAAACAAACGGAAGAGAAAACGAGTCAATTCTATGATTGAAAAACCTCAATCATAACGTGTTCTCATTTCCCTGCAGTGTCAGCACAAGACTCCAGGGTGAGTGCACGGCTCTTTTTTAAAAAAAAAATTTTTTATTACAAGATATTTCCTCATCACGCCGTTGCGGTGCAAACCTCACACCGAGGGGTTCAGACATCAGAGAGCCGATTTTTTTCTCACGCCTTATCCAGAAAGTCCCTTTCAGGTTGGACTCTCAGTAAATCCAACTCCAATTTATTAGTAAAGGACATTAAAAGATAATAAAAAAAAGAACACATCAACTCACACTGGGCCAAACTCTATTGAGAAAAAATAAATAAATTAAGCGAGACTTAAGAACAGGAAGTAGAGATGCCTGTCTGATATTCAAAGGCAACAAATTCCGAAGCTTATGAGCCATAAGAAAGAAAAAAAAAATCTCCATCTCCTCTTAATTTCCGCCTAGTTTTTGGGACAACTAAAAGCAGCTGGTCAGCTGAGCTAAAGGCCCGCAAAGGAAGATATGACTGATGCAAATCTAAGAGGTATGGAGGAAGAAGACCATCTGGGCACTTACAAGACAACATAACATGCCTAGACACAGTTATCAAAGGGATTTCTAATCAAGAAGTTTCTTCAATCCTTATTAAATAAAGGTTCATAATAAGGACTTTGAAATAAATTCCCTTGTGAATATGAAGCCAATGAAGGGAGGACAGAGGAGGTAAGATGTGCTCATGTCTGTGCGTACCAGTTAAAAGCAGTGGCATTTTAAACAAACTGAAGACGGGAAAGGTAAATTTGTCAGCTATGAAGCAGAGAAAGCAGACAAAAAGAAAACAAAAGAAGATGGCCAAGAACTGAGCCCTGTGGAATCCCACAAGAAAGAGAGTCCGGAGTGCACAGAAAGTAGAAGCATTTTGAACAAGCAGAAGATGTGAAAGGTGGTTTCTGCAGTCATCTGCGTGGCAGAGGCAAGAATCCCCATGTTTTCTAAAGATCCAGTCCAAAGGAAAGAGAAGAGGGCCGAGAATGGAGCCTTGTGGAGTCCCACAAGAACGAGGGACCGAAGTCACTCAAATAGGAACGAAGCCAATCCAGTGTTGTTCCTTCAAATGTTTTGAGATTGGAACATTTTCAGCTCCAAACAAACTCCTGCGACCGATAGGTTTCGGTATGTAAGCTCAAGCTGATGAAGTCACAGCACCAAACTGGATGGGCCAAGATGCCTTTTTAAAACTGTTTTTCATTGTTTGGTCGTAAATCACAAATTAGCTGGCTCCGTTTGAGAAGGACTGTTGGCGCTGTCATGAATAGGCTATTAGTTAAACAGGCTGAGTGCTCAAACGACTTTTAAAAAGCTTTTTGGAGCCAATAATGGAGTGAGATGAATGTGGAGTGGACCTGAACGCAGCTCATTAAACACTGGTGTGAAAAGCTCTCGGCAGGCTCTCGACCACACGACTGAGCAGTTCCAGTCACCTCTGGCAAACCGCTGGCTAGAAGCTCTGGTGAAAAGAGCTCATCGAGTCAACGCTCCTTTGTTATGCCGTTGTACGGAAAGAGAATGGTCAGAGACCAGAGCAGCTGACATCCAGGGTGACACATCATTCCTTTCGCAGAAGGGAAGTTTCGTCTTTGGCCACCAGCAGCTAAACATACTAGATTAGCTTCAATCAATAGTGTTTTTTACCTGAGATCTTCAACCGTTTATGAATTCATAAGCTTTAAAAGATGCCTTTAGTTAATATATTTTTCCCAAAGGAGTGATTAACTCCGTCCTAAAGTCCCAAAATACCAATTGATTTAGGACCAACTGTAAAAGTGCTGGCTTCAGTTTGGGATAGTTTCTTTTTTTTCTTTGACAAAATGTGCGAGAGGAAACCGAGGAGACAAAAAAACAGCTGGTTTTTATTTCAATTACATTTATGCGTCCCAGTTGGTCTTATTAACCACATCCTTACTGGCCCCAGAATTACTTTATTTTTTGTCTTTCTTTACATTAAAAGTGAATTTTCAGGTTTTGCTGCCTAATAATTCTTCATCAGGGTGTTTTAAGCCCCTTTTTTTTCATCATCTATTTAGTTTTGCCTGCAGTCTACAGCGGACAGGACGTGTCTGGTTTTGACACCAACGTTCAGCTGTTAGGAAGATTTGTTCTGTTGTTTAAAACAATATTTTAGGTTTCTTACATAATCTTGGAAAAGTATCCAAACCCATTTGTTGCATTTCATCCCATTAAAAACGCACACTCCAATGGATTACATTGCGGTTTTATGCGAAAGATCAACAAAAGGGAATTCAAAATTGAGAAGTGGGAGCAAAATGTCGCATGGTTATCAAAATGTGAAATGCAAATTTGAAAAAGAGTGATTAGAGCATTAGTGTCCACCCTGAGTCTGCTTTGTAGAACCGTGTTTTGCTGCAAAGCTGTAAAGGGAAATGACTCGACCAGCTTTGCACGGGAATCTCTGAACTTTTGGTCTTTCCGGAATAACTTGAGAATAACTTTATCAAATTTTAAAATCTTTCCGCGGACCTTTAGGTGATTGAACACATATTCCAAGAGTCTTCAACTCACCAGTTTGGGTCAACCACTGTTTGGTCAGTTAGCCGTCGTCTCAGAGTCTTGCCATTTGTGGATGATGGATTGATCCATAAGAACTTCAATGCTTAGAATATTAGAAAACTGTTCTGTTCGAAACTTCCTCACAACCATATTACTGTCCTGTTTGCTGTGTTCCTTGGTCAACATGTAAAAACGTAGAGAGGTTTAGGTAATTTAGCAATGTACTTGGCATGTATCCTTTTTGTCGTCCAACAATGCAGCATCACAAGCGGCGACCGCACAAACTCCACATATAGCATTTAATCAGCAACATAAGGAAACTAGTTTGTAATAGTTTTGCACCATCTGCACTCGTCATGAAGCATTTTGTGAGCGAGTTTGTGGCGCTCACAAAGCCGTCGCTTTGGTGGCGACATATGTTTGCCGCTATATTCCAGCCTAATCCGTTTCAAATAAATAAAACATTAAAGAGATAAAGTGTGTCGCTTCCATTTGCAGACAGAACATTTTTTCTATTTTTATTTATGTATTTTTTTACATCTTTTGGAAAAATTAGAGGTCCGATTTCTCAATGTGGAAATATTAAGACACGTAGAGTCTACACTATCTGTCTCAAGTGTTAAAACCTCACTACGAATTAAGAGTCAAGTCTTCATTCTGTGTTCTCTTACAGAGAGAACACGTTGTAAAAGATAAAATAAAAAGAAAAGGAGTGCCCGAATGAATACGTGTCGTCTCCCTTGAGCTCTTAAATTACAGCTAGTAGTTTGGTATCAAACATTTTGCCAGAGCCTATTAGCGTAATTAGCTCTACTGTTGATCTCTTTGCGAGATAGGTTTTCGATGGAGCCACTGACCTAGAATAATGTGGATGTGCTGCAGCTTAATGAAGGAAGGAGAACAGAAAAAAACATTGAAAGGCATTATTGAAAGAATCTTAGAAGTTAGGAAAGTGTCTTATTTTGTTCAATAGTGTGGTTTACCATCTGTTTATGTATCCTGTCTTTCTTTGCCTTTTGAGTGATCAAAATCATTTCTAAATTAGCAACCTTTTTAGAATTATTTGGCCTGAATGAAATTTTATTCTCATCCTATAATTTTTTTTTTTTTTTTTTTTTACTGTGTTCTTTTCTGTAGAATTCCTGCTGAGCCAATCAGCGAACAGAAAGAGAAGTTGTGAGAAATGGCGGCGATTCGTATTGAATTGTGGTCCGTTTGTAGTTTTAGCAATGGCAGTCGTTCGGTTTGTGTTCGCCACGCCTGTTGAATTAACATTAACAGCCTCCTTGTTCGGCTCGGCACGTCCGTCTCCGCCGTGGAAGACGGCTGTTTACGATGCAGGCGATTTCCGGTAAGCTTCGTAGCGTCGAACGGGCACATTATATACGTCATGGCCAAACATTAGCGGACGGTGTAAAATTTCAACTGAGTACACTGCTTCGAGGAAGCAGTCGTTTCTCAACAGACGAGATCCCAGATGCTTTGAACAAAGTGAAGCGTAGAATAAGAGGCTGTTTTTTTTATGAGGCGAGATACCAACTTTACTGCACAGATCCGTATTTCCCTGTAGTTTTCCAATCAGTGAGCAGCACACAATTAAAAGATTCTGCGCTTTCCTTCCTTTTGCTCGTGTCAGCCGTGATTTCATTGTTGTGATTCCATGTTTTCTTGCTCTCTCTGTCTCTCTCTCTCTCTCTCTCTCTCTCTATGTTTCCTTTTCCTGGAAGAGTGTGGCTTATAACATGGTATAATTAGTGACTGTGATAAATTGCAGCGAGCCTTTCCCAAGAGGCCGGACAAGAAGTCTTACTCAAAGAAGACAGCCTTCCACTGTCTTTAAATGAGCTTGCTTTCTGTCTTTTTTCTTTCTTTTTTTTTTTTTTAACTCTACCAATAAACAGACAGGGAAGAGGGATTTCACTACATTCTGCTTAGTCTTTGGAAAATACTGTATAATTACTTTGCCGCACATCTGTGTACAAATTAAGATATCATGTCTAATTAAACCAGGCGAAAAGCAGACATAGTGGTACAAGGGCTCCTACCGTGGGCTGCAAGAAAAAATAAAAAAATAAATAAAAAAGCACATTCCATGTTTTAATATTTCAGCTGTTCTTCATCTCCATATTACTAATGCACCCGCTCAATGATTTATTCATTTTCTAAATGAGCTGCCCTTGACTTAATGCATGTAAGCGATTCAACAGATAAGAAGACATTGAACACTAATGATGACTGCATACGTGCATGACTGGATGCAAATGGAAGAAATCTCAACGTCTGAGTGTTCCAGTAGGTAGCAGTTTCGTAGGGCAAGGAAAGCTATCAGGTTTATGTCAGCAATTTGGTCGACACCAACTTTTGTGGAAAGAGTTTTTTTTATTTTTTTTATTTTATAATTATTTTTTAACTGAGATTTTTTTTGCGATCACTCTGAGTTCCCAAAGTAACCTTAATGCTTGATGCTGCCGGGAATATGCAGTAAGTTTCCAACAATTCATTCAAAGATTTATGCTAGTCTAAATCTAAGACGGTCTTGATGGCAGAAAAGTATCAATATTCTGTAAAGGTTTAATTCATCTTAAACTGTATAGATTTACCAACCTCAATCTGAATATTTCAGAATTCAATTTTAGATCCAAATTCGCTTAAGGAATTTGACTTTGTAAAATGAACGCCTTGAAATTGGGTCTTTGTCTCTTTAAGAAGCTCCTGCTCTTTCCATTGCTGAACGGACAAAATTGTGAGTTTCTGTATCTTTTGCACTCTTCCGAACTTACATCATGTGACAATTCTACTTACACGTTCAATTTTACTTTTGCTTTTTTTGTGTAAAAAATATATATTTTAAAAATATAACACTAAATAGTCTATTGTTATTTACAAAATAAGACAGTCCTAGTTAAACGGTATTTTGTTGATTTCGCAAAATACCGTTTTTGCGAAACGGTATTCTGTGTCACCAGAACACAGAATGTTCTGGTGACATTCTGTGTGGCACAAACAGAAGAAAAAGGAAAGAAAAAAACAGAAAAGAAATTTCCCACTCTGCCTACTGAGTGTAAAATGGCCCAGAGGAAGCCTTTATCCTCACCACGTGTCTCATTCGTATGCATGCATCTCTCACTATAAAGTTCCCAAACTCACTCAATTAATTAAGAAATGAAAGAGAGTTTAAACCGGGGAAAGAACTGATCTGCCACACGTATTTTCACAAGAAACTAAATGAATGAACTGTGGCTTTCCCGCAGCAACAATAAAGCCAGAGATTTACTGTCCATATCCATCTCGCCACAAACCACCCAAACTAAAATTTACGATCGACAGAGCGTTCGCAGCAAAGCTCCGGGCAGCGCGTCGCAAAATGTGAGGGTGTAAAAAATGAATTTTGCCACGGTGAAGACTCTGCAAGCATCTGCTGCTTGGTGGTTTGCTCCCGTCGTTCATCACGAAGCGCCGAGAACCTTTCTATCGTTGACATGATCCGCAAAATTACCCAGCCGTGAGAGTGTAATAAAAAATCCCAAAAAAGTCCAGGTGCAAAGGTTATGCAACGACTCATTGTCTCATTGGATATCATTCTGGAGCAAATGATTAGCTCCATGTGACATTTGCAGTCAGTGGTCCTCTGCTGACCAGCTAAATCTATTAATTCCTTGCTTTTGAAGTGCTGTGAGAGGGAGTCCAAGGTTGCTCATCAGAGAGCCCCTTCATCCAGGCATTTTCATTAACTCAGTCCTTGATGGCTTAGCAAGAAGCCGCCAAGCGAAAAACGATTTGGTGCATGTTTTTGCGCGGGAACGTTTTGAGATTTTGTAAAGCAAGGTAACCCAGTGTCTAGTCCATCCCATTAAATGCTATCCGGTTTTTTTTGTTGTTTTTTTTTTCAGCTGACTTCATGGTAAGGCTTCTTCTGTCACACTATTATGTATGGTTGAGTCTTTTAATTTGAATTAAAAGAGGAAGTAGAGTTACCATTTGGATTGTCGGTGTCTATCAATAAAGATTTTTTAAAAATCCTTTGCTTTAAAATCATTTAAATTGCAGCATTGTAATAGGGAATATAGAGAAGCGGTAAAAAGCACGCTAAGGTTAGTAAGATGTCTCCGATGTCTCCTGCTAGGAGACAGGAAGCTAGATAAATAAAAGAATATCTGAATGTTTTTTTAATGACTGGACTGTATTTAAAATACTTAAGTGCTTAAACAATAGCTACTAAGTTCCAATAACGTGGTTGTGCACATACCCTTAAACCTCTAAAGCACATGTCGAGTCTGTTTTAGGAAACATTGCAGTAAGACATCGTGTCGGCAAGACAACGACCCACAGGGATCGTCGCAGGCACAAATCTGCTCACCAACGATGACTGATGATGACCACTATTGGTTTTAGCTGTCAAGCTGTCAACATTATGCGCTAAATCTGAAATGTATACATATATAAAAAAATGAACTGCAGTACTTTGACAACTAGATAACAAGCCCAGGACAAACAGGTCGCTAGGCCAGCTTGACTTTGATAACCTTAACATGTAGTTGTGCTGTGGGATTCTGTGTGTTTTGGGAACTTGCACACCAACTCTGACAGTAGAGCAGGTGTTCGAATTAGCTAATAAACCACCGCTAGCTATACAGCAGTAGCTAATCTACCACAAGAATCACTTATAAATAATTGCATTATTAATTGTAAAATAAACATCAAGCCGGAAAGCATAAAACTATAATGGAGTCAATGTTCTGTTATTTGTGTGGGAAATGTTTACGTTTTTTTGGTGCTGAATCCTGATGCATTTGTGATGTTGTTGTCAGTTGCTATGGCAGCAAGTCTGAGGCGACACACAGAGGGAGAAAAAAAGAGCACAAGTTGTTTTACGTTGTTATTCAATGGTTTCCTGAGTTTTCTTTCTTTTTTTTTTCTCCTTTGAATGAGTGGCGCACAGCACCATTAATTATACCTCCATCTCCAGGTTTAAGTTTTTTTGGGTTTTTTTTATTGTTCTACTGCAACAGTGTGATTATGGACAGCAAGTAAAAGAATTGTCATTTTGCCCTTCAGCAAGTGCATATCCGGAAACATGTGGACTAATCCACGTGTTTTTTTTCTTTGTTTTTAGTTGAATGCCTGGTTTGCAGAGACGTTACAAAAGATCAAGAGGATTTCGGTGCACAAAGGTATCAGTCAGGAGAAAAGTAAGCCTCAAAATGGGTTGACGCATGCACCCAAATCCCCAATACCATGGCTTCGCCAGAAGAAAGTTAACGATAGGGAATGGGCCTAACAAGACTAGAACAAAACCTGACAAAAAGTTTGTGAGGATCACCAGAACAGGTCAAATGTTGTGAAGATGTAAGAAGCTGAATCACTCTTTAGCAAACTGTTTTCTTTTTTCTCTTCAACCCACCATCACGTTGTATCGTCACACACTCAGGTACTGTTGATGTTGGAGGGGAAGAAGTTGCGCAAGGCTTCCAGGGTTTAGACACCGCGGGGTGGAGGAGAGATCGGATGTTTCTCAACACTGCTTCCTCGCGCTCGAGTCTGCAGTTATGTGGGATTTAGTGTAATTACAGGTACGCCGCGTGGATTTGGATATGACGAACAAAAACAGGAAGAGCCCAGGCGAATGTTCCGTCTTGCCGTTAACCACTTTCGCGTCCGCACAAAAGAAGTGGCGCAACTGCGAGGCTCACGCAGGTGTCGGAGGGAGAGAAGCCTCACGGTCACGCGCCAATAACTCCAGGCCTCGTTCTGATGACTGTAATTATTTTTTATCCTCTGGAATCGTGCATACCTCTCTCCCTTTTTTCCATCTGCCATCATACCTGTCGATTATAGGCCAGGGTTTACCCAGGTGACGCATTAATCATACAAGTGTATGCAAACTTCGAAACATATCCGTGCAGCATGCCTCGCAAAAGAACAATCTATTTAATCAATGCCTCTTATGGCAGTTTCGTTTTGGCGATCGGCAACGGTGACTGGTAAAGCTTAAGCGATAAATCAGCAGAATCTCGCTCACAGCTGGGGACAGCAGGCAGGATGGGAAGGAAGGAGGAAAGAAAACCAGGCCGCAGCCACCTGACTGATGAATACAGTCATGCATGTGGACACCTGGCTGGCACGAGGAGAATAACAGGGAGGGGATCTGGCACTTCATCAAGAAGACCCACTACTGGGAAATTGCTGCGCGAGAGCGATGAGGATGATGCGTTTATCTAGTTTCCTTTGTGATGCATAACCGGCTCCGCAAGGCCTCAGTCGCGCCCGCGTGTTGGATGCCTTTTATTCTCCTGACGTATCGTAGGCGTTTTTTTTCTTTGTTTGTTTTTTTTCAGGGTTGGCTTACACAAACAGCGGCGCGCGGTCTCCGGAGCTCATTCCTCAACACAACGAGTGTGTTTTCTCTAGACGTGCTAAAAGACTTTTGGTAGGTGTTGTCAGGCCAATTTAAGCCCTCTATGCTGAAACCTCTGGAATCCCATCGAAATCTAAATGTGTCGGAAACAGACGCGAGAGACGCGCAAAAACAATTTGATTTATTCTCTATAAAACACGTCAAATCACTGCGTGCAGCACGTGAAAGACGGTTTGTGCGTGTGAGTTAATTGGCAGCCAAAGAGCGTAAGAGGGAATATTCAGTGAGCCCAGCAAACACAGACTCAGACCCAGGGCAACATTAATTATTCCAGGCGGCCTGCCAAACTCACAATATAACAGCTTCCCAGCACAGTTGAAGGAGTGCGCTTCCACTGGTTTCTATTGGGTGTTTTTCTTTCTTTCTGTCTTTTTTTTTTTTTTTTTTCAGGAAGGGGGGGGGCTAATTAGTTTCAAAGCCTGCACACATGAAAAGCAGGTGTGCACATGAAAACTGAATGTGTAAACATGATATCAGTGCATAAAAAAACTCCCAACGAGCTGAATAATGTCTCTGACTGTTTCTGCACCACGAGCACACCAAATGTTTGGCTCATATGTTTTTTTTGTTTTTTTTTTCTTCTTCTTGGAAAGGTTGCTGAGTAAAGACAGATATTTCAAAGCGACCTCGGATTCATGTATATAAACGAGAAAGAAGAAGGAGTTCTAAGATTTTATGTTTCTTCTTTTCATCTCCGTGTTTGTAACACCTTCAGTTTCTGTGTTGCATATTCGATTCATAACTCAAGTGCGTTCCAGCTGCTTTTGCATTTAAAAGGCATTTTCCAGGCACATAGTGCCGTCAATGTTACCTTCAGGTGTTATGAAAATGTTGTACAAATCAAAAACAATTTAAAGAAAATTTGACTTTGCGTCATAGCCTATTTTGTAGTTCATGGGTGGCTCACCCCCTTTCTAATGCTGCCCTGGGCAACTGCCCATTTCAAAACCCACCACTGCTCTACACTAGCTGCTCTCCTTTTCTGACACTTTAACACAGTGTTGTGTTCCAAACACGAATAAAAAAAACACATTCTGTCAGCTATTCTGCTGTAGTTTGCGTCAATACCCTTCAGTTGTACAAATATTCACAGCTTAAGCTAAAAATGACATAATAAGCCTCACGCAGTATGCCACAGAGCGGCTGGAACTGCGTACACTCTTGAGACTTGTGCGGTTTTTATTACAGAAATATGTCAAAAAATGACATCTGTCACCACAAGACTGCACTGTTTGGATAGGTGGTTAGCCCAAGTAGTCAGTCCAATGCAAATATTAGACGGGACTGTTCACATCTGTCTAAAATAAACTTCTGTTACACAGCAAGTACATGTATAGTTCTGTCTAATTGCTCAAGAAAATGGAGTATAAGGTGTAGGCAGAAGCATTGAATGACACAAGGATGAAGGACTTGATTTAGCCACACAGGCATAATGCCAGGGTCCAGGAAGCAAGGAGTCATACTTAAGAAATAAAGGAGCAAATATGCTAGTTTGGATGATTACAGAGTGAATAATAACAGGTCTGATTATTATTAATGGACAGCCGTAATGAGGAGCAGAAACACACATCAGAGGTCACGTATTACATCAACTGTTGCGCATCAGTTGCTGCTTTCAACACAAGTTAGATGAGTCATGATGAAGTGTGCTGACAACAGATTTCTGGACTGAAGTTGTTTCGGCTTTCAGTTGCACCAACTTGGAACAGGTTCCAAAAGCCATGGCAAAACAAAGAAAACTATATTTATATGACTGAAGAAAAGACCAGAAATGGACATATGGGTGTGCAAACATACTGACTATTCTGTAAGTCTTTGAAGAAGTTCATTGTTTGCAGTGGATAAACTATATAATGCCTCTTTTGTAACAACGACCAACTAATTTCAACATCGTGCTGCAAAATTAATTGTTGAGCTACTGTTTGTTTCTAAAGTGAAACTAAGTTAATACAAAAAAAAAACAAACAAAAACATTCTTTTTTTATTTTTAGTCACTCCATTTGAAGCTAAAGTTTCATCAAAGTGAAGATAAGTCCACTGCGGGTAAGATTTCCATAACTTCTAAGAAATTCACCATCTCCTGCAGCCCAATCAATAAAATAATATCAACAAATCATATCAATAATAAGAATAGCGTGAGTACTGAGTTCAGTACTCAACATCAGTGTTCATTCACTTAAAATTCCTCAGCCAGTAAATGAAGAAGGAAGCTAAAAGGAAAAAAAAAGAAGGAATTTGCATAAAATATTTTTCACATAATATAACTCCTAAGTAGAAGAATTGGTTCCTTTTGATGGACAGACAAACCCAAGACAAATCTCCAGCATTTCAATTCTTTTCTTTTATATTAAAAAAAAAAAAAGGTCTCTGATCTTTAGTGACAGCAGCCATCATAGCTGGGCACCTAAAAGCCACTTGCTCGCTAAATTAGCATGATTGCTGAGAGGAAGTTTGGGTGAGCGGACAGCAGTGAGGAGAGAAACCATGAAAATGTCATTAATATGGAATTGGGGGAGAGAAAGGGGCGAGCTGAGGAGGGTGAAGAAAAAAAATTGAAAACCTAGCGAGGTAAATAAGATTTGCCTCCATTTCTGCTGATGGCTGTCAGAACAGCGGGGCTTTAAGCTGCAGATATGGTTGCGGCTCAAGATATGGGATTCACCGTGTGTGCCTGCGCATATTTGTGTGTTTGGGGCGTGATAATTATCGCATGGGAAGAAGGTGTGCCTGCATGTGGCGGCGCTGGGTGTCTGAGTTAGAACTGAGGACGGGAGCTTCCACCCACCCGGCCTCCGTCTGACGTGCGCGTCTTGCTAATAGAACGGCAGCGGAGCGTGCTTGACGAAGGGGGCGGTGGTTAGAAAGCCTTTGATCAGCAATCCCCTGTGACATCAATTAACCATTAATGTGCAGCAGCGGGGCTGGAAGATAGAGAGCCGTCTGGGGTCACCTCCATTCTACTGCCACACAGCCTGATAATGACAGCTATTTAACCCAACTGGCCTCACTGTACATGCTGCGTGAGGGGGTTTTATGTGTGTTTTTGTCATTAAAAAAAAGTCTGCGTGAACTGATTAAGTCCAGAGCAATGGCCTCTTTTGAGAATCAGTCTCCACGACCATTAAAAAGTAACACAATGTCAACTTCATAGAGAAAGTCATATTTTTGTCCCTCCTTTCTTTGTCTTTGAGTCCTCTTTCAAAAAGGGGTAGCATTGTGTAAAATCGACTTTTTAGAGTTTTACATCACGTAAAACTCTACAACTCTACAATGTTATTCTCGCATCAAAAACCTACGTGGAGTGTTACCTTGATTCTTTCATGCATGTTTGAGAAATCTCAAACATGCATGGCAACCATTGAGCTATAAGAAAAAAACACACAAAAAAAAACGCCTGGGTGGACTTAGCTCCACCTTTGAGGACAAAGCAGTTTTCAAGCTTAATATGGGACATATAGGTGGATTTAACATGGGGACATATAGGTGGATTTAACATGGGGGACATATGGGTGGATTTAACATGGGGACATATAGGTGGATTTAACATGGGGGACATATGGGTGGATTTAACATGGGGACATATAGGTGGATTTAACATGGGGGACATATGGGTGGATTTAACATGGGGACATATAGGTGGATTTAACATGGGGGACATATGGGTGGATTTAGCATGGGGACATATGGGTGGGTTTAACATGGGGACATATAGGTGGATTTAACATGGGAACATATAGGTGGATTTAACATGGGAACATGCCCTTTCTCTTCTGCCTTTCATCATCTGCATTGATTCTTCCCCACAGAACCAAACATCTGCATGGTGACAGGAACAGGACCTTGCATTTGCTCAGCCAGACATCCATGACATTTCCTGTGCCACCCATTGATGTCCACTGATCCATGTTTGCCCGCTGACCTTGTCATCCTGCCTCAGTTGGCCACGGTGGACCTGTACAGCACACAGAGATAAAAACACAAATTTCAGATTTACAGACAGAGAACTTTTCTCTGGCACTATCTTCCATTTCCATTTCAGCTCAACAGAACACAGGTGATTAAATGTTGCCTTCCTACTCACCGTCTTCGTCTTCCAGCTTCCTCATTTGCTGTGCCGCATCTGGCGCTGGTCAGACATTCTCAAGCTGATGACCAATGGGCTCCCATAATAAGGATATATGACTCCCTGAGCCTGCAGGTAATTATTTAATCATGTCTTGGATGGCTTTAATTGAAATGAATTGATTAATGGTGCAGAGGATCAGTGCCCACAGAGAAGTCTAATTGAAACTTGGTCTTGGACGACTCACCTTGGATCTGTCACACTCTGGGCGCCTCATTCAGGAAACCGCTTGTGGACTAAATGGGTATAAAGAAAAACTCATATGATCCCGAGGAAAAAAATTTTTTAAAAATTGCCTCATTTGCTTGAGTTTTTTGTTTTTCTTTCCTGTAAGCCAATACTGGTAGCCAAATAAAAATAATCATAATAATAAAAAAAAACAAAAAAAAACACGCTGGTTGTTTCATATTTTGTTTCCGTAAGAGAGAAGAGAAAAATATTCATCCAAAATGTCAGACTGTTAACAAATGAAACACTTTTTTTGTGAGCATGTTGCAGGTCCTCTGAATTACTTTAAGTGATTCTACCTATGTGATGTGAACAATTGTACATAAGGGAGTTTTCACATATCATGCAGTAATATTTAATCAATTTCTTAGCATTGATTTATGAAAAAAAAAAAAAGTACTAGTTCCATTGACTTCACTTAAGACTTTTTTTCCTATAAGTGAAAAAAGCTAGTTCTTTTTCATCAATATTAAGGGAGCTGCTATATCTTACTGAAAGATTACATGTAAGTAACTTGAAATAAAAACATTTGCACTAAAAACTAGACCAAAAATACATGGTAAGATTTTGTGTTTTTTGCAGCGAGATACTACGCATTTACCTGTCCTATACAAATAAACTTACCTTGCCTTGCATTAAAGGCCTGTAATGCATTTTAACACACGCTTTCCTTTTTAAGTGTTTCATACAACTTCTTTTTAAATTAAAGTGACGCTCAAACAAAACCGGTGCAGACTGGATTCCGACCCGGAATAATACGTCGGACTATTCTGAAAAATAAAAAAAGCAATAACAACACAGCACATCAGGACATTTCTCTCTTTCTTAAAGCCTAAAAGCAATACCATGACACATGGCATGGAAAAAGATGGCAGTACTTGTGCTTCCAAGTTCGCGCCCCTGTATTAGAGTGAAAAATAATTACGGTTTGAGGGCAGCGGGGAGCGATGGCGCGGCATATGTTAGCGATATCACCGGAGTTTTTCCTTATGAGAGCCGCTGTCTTGCTCACTAAGATTAGTAAAGGCTCTAATCTATTGATCCCAGGGGAACATTTCTCCATAAGTCTCTCAATGGCTTCCTACTTAAACCCCCATCAAAGGCAGAGGCAAAGCGCTTGGTGAGCTGTTTGTCAATACAGTTAATGTGATGCACTTCACAGCTCCCCTTTCAGGCGCCACTGGTGGCACAAATGAATAAATAAATATCAAGCCCAAAAGGAAGAACAACAACAACAAAAAATAATAAAAAAGGCCCGCCAAACAAATAGAAAATAAATTCTTTCTTCTGAGGATAATAATAGGCAGCATTCAGGACAGCGTCAGGGAAATGTAAGACAAATCCCAGTTCTGAGCCTCAATTCTCTCCCTGTCATTTTCTGGAGCCCCTCCGCCCTTCTTCTCCTCCGCCGTAAACATATTACACCCCCTCGCCGGTTCAGACAGCCTCGTCTTTGTTGTCTGCCGTCTCTGTGTCTTCTGCTAATGGCATGGATAACCTGTCAAGGCATTGTGCCTGAGTAAGGCTAACTGACAGTAAAAAGGATAAATGTCATGAATAAGCACTCCGCTGGACGTCTGCCGTGACCTTTGGCACACGGCACAACAACAAAAAAAACCAACGCATCAGTCGGACAAGATCGCCAAACGTGTTTTACCGTGAACTTGATTATGTGTTGACAGCAGTGACAATGAGGCAGAATTGTGACTAAATTAAATGGGTTTTATAAAAATTGGAGCAAGGATATTGACTGTTGCGGGTCTGATGTTTAAAGGGAAAAAAAAACAAAAAAAACCCAGTCTGGTCTGCCACTTCACTTTCCATTGTCTCCGACTCCAAGGTGTGGCACCCAGCAATCCTTTCTCCGCTGAATCTGGTCCATTCAGATTCAGAAGTGTTCACTGTTCCAGAAAAAGTAATCCACTAATCAAATCCACAAATGCTTCCTAAAGGTGTCAACTGATGAGACAAACTGGAGCATTCCCAATGTTTACCAGAACTTCCTCATGGCCAATCAAAAGTCCTTCTCCTCAACCTCTCCGAATTTTAAGATTTCCCTCCTGCAACCACAGAAGTTGCAGTCTTCCTGATTTCCTACTACCTGATGTCTTATAAAGCCTTTTTGGGCTGCAGAGAGTGACCCTATTGTACGCTGGTCCTTGTTGTTTTTGCATTGAGCAATGTCCCACCTCCAAAGTGAGGAGGTATTGTTATATCAAAAATTCCTGCTGAAGCTGCCCTATGCCATCCCCACACAGGCCTGGCAGAACATTTTTTCATTCTTTGTCATCCTGTTCAGCTCTTTCTGTACCCGCTCATCCACAAGGGATTAAAAATGACTCTTCTTTACCTTTAACTAAATTAATTTTTAAAAAAATGCACATTATTGATCAGGAAACCCCGCCGTTCAGAGTCTTGCGGGCTTCTGATGACTAAAATTAGAGAAAAGTTCCCCGATTTCAAAACTCAGACCGAAGTGGTGCTTGCAGTTCCAGTGTCCAGTGCAACAGAGAGCCCTGATTCAGCCTCCAGATCAACATTAAAACCCTGAAACATTTGGTTACGTGTTTAATTTCATTGTTTATATGTAGTTTGTCATTGCAATGTGGATCTGTCCAGCTGTTCAACAGGTAAGAAGTACATTACGGTGGATTTTTTTTTAATGCTGTCAGTCGAAATGACTGACAGGAAAAGTCTACCCCGCAGTCGCTCCGGGCCCTGCAGTGCACAAAGGCCTCTGGAGTCCCCAGAAACTCCACAGGCCTGAAAGCATCTTTCTTCAGATTGATGGCATTCATTCCCATACATGTCAAACCGATGGGTCATCTAGTATGTGCCACAGCGAATCAATTACCATCAAGACAATTTTTTTGAAGCCACATATGGAAAGAACACTTTTAATATGAGTTCAAACTTTTTTTTCTTTTTTTCTTTTTTTTTTTTCAGAACATTGAAAGATATCCTGAAGTTGAGAAATCAAGATCTCCTGAATGAGATCACAAAAGTAAGTCGGGTTTAACAGATTCGTTCAGCGACGCCTCCACTGGATATACAAACGGGTTCTGATGCTTAAAATGATCACACAGGCAGTGCACAATATTCACAGACTTGTTTAAAAGTGCAGATACAATCACCTCCCAACATGCACCTCACAGATTGTACTTCAGTTCTTCTACGTCCTTGTAATCATTCTTGCCGTAAGATGAAAACATAAGAATAGGCTGTGCGCTGCATGAGTTCCCCCTTTAATTTGGAATATTGTCTCCGATTTTTTTGCAGATTGTCATAAAGTTTAAATTCTACAACCAAGGAGACTTTATCCCTGTCCTAAAGACTGCACCCAAACACTCTGTAAGGCATTCTTGGCAATGGAGCCATGGATGACATCACAGTGTAACAAATTAGCATAATGCTTGCTTAAGGGATAAACAAGGATGGGGGATTTTCCTCATGCATCACCACTTTTTTATCAGTCAGAGAAGAGGGATTTGTAGGAGAGAGCGGTAAAAAGAGGCGACGGGTCAAAACGGAGTGTTCTTGGCAAATGCTGATAAATGTTGTTCATGTATTTTTTTAAATATATTTATATACTGTATATATACACATATATTTATCTACTGAGAATATGATAGACTAGTGACCAGTCCAGAGTGTACCTTCTAACTGTTGTACCACCTCACATGACCATGCATGGCACAAGAGGGTATAGAGAATGGATTTAATTTGGGCAAACATGCAAAATCCCTTCCCTTGGTAATGTGGATTTGTTTCCACGCAAGCTTTTTCCATTAAGGGTCATGACAGGTTGTGAGCTTATCCAAACTGTTATTTGGAGAGAATCAAATCACCAGTCCATCACAATGAAAATATTATGTTTATGTCCTTATTTAAGTTCTGGTATCCTCCGAGGCAAGCTAAGTACATGGACAAAAAGACAGATTTCAACAAAAACTTCTTGTGATGGGGAAACCGGGCCAACCACTGTACAAATAACTATGAAGAAAATAAATGTTTTTTTTTTTTTTGTAAATCCGTACTTTCTCTTGATTAGAAGTAATAGCAATGGAGTGGGCCAAGCCGTATTATAATGGATGAGTTCTGTTAGCGGTACAGTGCACAGTTTTCTTTTTCTTGTCCCTTTATTTTAATCAAATATATTTCTACCATCCTTTTCTAACACTATAAACTTTTAAATACATCATATGCTATTTTTTTTTTTTTTTTTTGATGCACAGCCAAGATGCAGAAGTAAATTCGCCATATCATTGATCACTGATTCAAACTTTTTCAAAAGCATATCCAGTATTGTTCTAGAGAAGAGGTCGGTTTTATTTCCAGTAACTCTGGTTTTGCTTCCCTAAACTCTGTTGCTGTTGCATTAAAGAGGGCAGCGATCTGGCCTCTAAGCAAAAATTAAGTGTTTTTTTATAATTATTATTGTTTACACAGACTTTGTTTTTTAATGTACTGATTACAAATGGGAGATAGTGTCAGTAACTGGGGAAATGGAGGCATTACAACATATCAAGTCAGGGTTTGGGAATTATAATCATGATGGATTTTACAAATAAAAAATAAATAATAATAAAATAGTGAAATATATTTGGGGGGGATCTGTGAGCTGCTAACTGTATCCCATGATATTGATTACATCCCACAACTTATTAAACTGAGGAACCAGATTTAGAATAATATGAATTTGCCAAATTTATATGACTATCAGTCTCTCATGTTGTAGAGCAACATTTATTTAGTTTATAAATTTATGTAACTTATGAGATCTTGGCTTTGATTGGGACGATTAAACACTTTCAACTGCTTCCTGTTCAGACGGTTTTCTGTAGATTTCCTGGTGGAATTTGGATCATCGATCTGTTGTTCGACTCAATTTCTTCTATGACTTATTTGTAGAACAGACTTGAATCCTATTCTACTCTGGAAAACAATTTGTGTAAAAATTGCACGTTGCAGTCAATGGTAGACAGTCTACCAATGACTGCAAGGTCCCATGACTACAAAACAAGTCAAAATCAGTAAAAGTTGTTTGTGCCACACATTGTGCTGTGAATATGTCCAAACATCCCCACTTTGGTGTTTTCTGTCTAAATGACTCGATGGTAAAACTTTACTTTACATCATGCTGATTTTAAAGGAAAAAAAAACAACCTTTCTAAACATATCAAAGTTATCTTCTTATAATCTTGACCACAAGCTAACTAAAGGCTGTAGAGTTTCTGTTTTTTGTTGTTTTTTTCAGTTTCTCTGTGAATTGCTCAGTCTGACCTTGGGCAGCAATTTACTGTGACCTCCACTCCAGTGTAGTTTGACAGCTGTGTTAAATTTTATTTCGACGTTATTTAACAAGGAAAGACCCCTTGAAATTTAAAATGTTGTTTACAAGGACATACTGGTCAAAATGACAGGAGGTCAAGACAGCGCTAAGATACCACATTATGCGTAAAAGAAAATTCTTCCGACCATGAAATATGAAGCTTACTTGCCGCAAATAATTAAAAAAAAATAATAATAAGGAATAAAAATGAAAAGTTTTTGATTTAAAATGATGTACTTCAAATCTTTTGGAATGGGCCTTTATAGTTTTTCCCAGTGTTGTGATTCCTTGTGTGGCTGAGTTTATATTTGGATTTTGGTAATTTACTTGCAAAAGAAAAAAAATTAAATATTAATTAACAAACCAGTGATTTAATACATTTAAATAAATTACCAATAGATTCAGCCGTCTACGGTATTGAGAAATGTCTTATATTCATCTACATGCATGCATACTTTTACTTAGACGCATTTATATTTAAATATGCATACATATTCACATTACATACATGCATTATTACACAACTAATGTGTATATTATATATTATGATTTCACATTTATGGTTATTTTGAAGCTCAATAAAAAAAGTGCACAATTTGAGATCGTTTAATTCATTCCATAGTTTCATGCTTATAACTGAAACATCTAGATTTTATTTTAATTTCCCAGTAAACAAAGCTCATAAGTTGTATTTGTGAATTCCACCTCCATTTATATGTAACTTTACATTATTGTTGGTCAGATTACCAAAAAGTACCATAAATTTAGCTTTTTTTTGTCCCCCATTTAAGGACAGCTCATCACTTTTTCTAGACTCAGCTAGCTCTTTTTCCACTATTTGTATTAGTTAGCTCATAATAATTCCAGAAAGAAATGTTTATATTATCAGCAGCCATTCAAATTTTTAAAAAAAATACTGGATACCAAATATAATATAATAAATATAGTGTAAATAATTTAGGTCCTAGGATTGTGCCTTGAGGAACAACAAATTTTACCGTTTCAATTTTTGACGTGTGAGTTTCTGTTATTATTGCTGTTACGTTGTCATCCCAGTTGACTCCTTCTGATTAGTTGCGACTGGTTGCTATTTCCTCTTTTAAATGCTTTAAATGCAGCAAGATTGCACCTGTTTATCTTTTCCAGCACTCTATTGTGCCAGTAAAGCCTTTCCTTTTTCCCATGACAGTAAAAAGCTGTTCAGCAACATATCTCATTGCTCAGTTTGAACAGAGAAGTCAGCCTGTGGTGTCAGAGGCGGCTCATCTCGCCATGTTGACAGAGAACAAGAGATAGAGGGGAGGAGCAGGGAGACAAGACATACAGGAGAGACTGAATTGCCTGACATGCCTGAATCAACTGTGCAGGTTTGGACAATTTCAGGTGTTTGGTCAAGTGGAAAATTTAAAGAAAGAGAAACTTTCGGCTGCTGAGATTGTGGCGATCTGGTGTTTGCAGCGTGGCCGCTCCCTGTCAGGCCTTTTCATTATTTCTCGCGTGATACGGCGTGAAGACATTGCTCGCTTCAGGCAGCGTTTGTCTGTGTCATTATGAGCTGTTTGGTCTTAACAAATTGACCAACGCCTCGGAGTTAAAGGGGATGTATCGTGTTTTCCAGCCACGCTGAGCCATTTTATATCACAATCAAGCAATGTTGCCTTCAGTCGCCATAAAAATGCTATACATACAAAATACGACTTAAAATAAATCTGACTTCACAATTTAACGGCTCAAAATTGGGCTTCGTTTTCAGGAAGTCATCACGACATGGTTCCTCTGTTTACCCTTTGACGACATTTTTGCCAGCATTGTACTGATTAGTAACTCCTATAATGAGCTCAGCAAATGCCCAGTTCCATCAGGTGTTTGTTAAAGTCTGAAGGAGCTGAGTGTGGGAGTCGCAGAGGCTCAGAAGTTTGGAAACTGCGGCTCCGAGAAGGAGGAACTTTTTATCTGCGAAGGCGGTGCAAGCACCACCCAGGCGTTTGCACAACTAAGTAGTTGCCATAGAGATTATAGGATTTTTCATAAATGCAACTCTCAAAGCCCCACACCAAGTGTGGCTTTGATGACGGAACAACATTATAGCATGATGTAAAGGTCAAAAAAGTGGATTTTACATGATACTGCCCCTTTAAGGAAAGTTATTTTGTCCCTGATGTATAAGATCGAAACATTCCAAATTATTCCCGACAAACACCTAACAACTGACATGAATGCAAACAAAAAATGTGTAATTTCTGCTGTGAACATGGAGAAATAATAATAATAATAATAATAATAAAAACTTTATTATATTCATCTTCAAGAGATACTTCTTCTGTCCTTTTAAATAGAAATATCAATGTCTGTTTTTATTATGGCAACTCCTTGCGTTTTAGTGATTTATTGTGCCAATTTGCCAAATCTAATCAAAGACCTTACATTCTCAAAGCCTTCCCAGTTTAGTTCAACCTCCTGGGCCAAAACAGTCTGAGCTAAACACACATTCTGAGAGCCAACTATGTTTCCTGTAATCTAAAAAAAAAAAGAAAAAGAAAAAAAAAGTACCCTGCATGAACCGCAAGAGAACCTTAAAGAAGGGAAGAAAAAATACCAGAAAAACTCACTGGCTGCAAATCAAAAAGACTGGTTGCGTGACAGGAGAACCAATATGTTAACCCACGCTTTATGAATGTGGATCTTGGACGAGTTGTGTGTTCGCATGGACAGACCATCCGGCGGCACAGATGGGATGTCCGACACAGATTTGTAAGCCGATTTCCAAATGACTTCAGTCTTCGGCGGCCCGAGCAGACGGGTTTGCGCGCGTGCGACTCGTTTGAGCTGCAGAGATACTTTGAAATCCAATCGCTCTGATCACTGTCACGGTTTCTGTCAATTAACAGCACCTTTTAATGTCATGTCTAGCCTGTTGGATATGTGCCCAAGGCATCTTTGATTAAAGTTATAATCGAACTGGTCAAATTCCATTTGTGGAACAAGCATGTTGAAACTCAATCACAGGTTTCTGCAGAACATTTAGACACACCAGTATAATCCTAGACGTACATATGCCCCATTTGATTAGCATCCATGCGATGCTATCTGGTCCAACTCGGTACCTATGACCAGTCATATTCAATAAATTTGAGCATACGGCCCGATGAGTCTCGTTTGTCATATTAAAAGTGCCAACCTATAAACAGGTATTAAACGTACTTCTCATTAACCCCATGTTTTGTTAATACCTTTTTATTGTTCTGATGTAGTACTCTAATTTTAACTGTCATGCTTTCATTACCTGTAATCAGATAACACATCATAATTAACATAATCATGTTTCACTTGGTTTTGATAATTATTTATTAAACGGGTCAGAACCTAAACCATTGCATTTCAGAACCTGCAAGTCATTTATCTGGGTGAATCATGGGTAAACAATCAAAACAGTGTTCAAATGCAAGGAATATTTTTAAACATAAGAGCCAGGAAAAACAAATAAATACATATATAGAGAGTTTTTCTTGTCCCATAGGAACACCGTTTCATTTTCCAAGCCACAGCTGTAAATATGTAAGTAAGTTAGGCACCTCACAAAGAGTGTAGCATCACAATCATACACAGCATTTCACAAACAGTATTTCCGACATTTTCCCAGCATATTACATGCCATAAAATATAAACTACAGCTCTGAGGAGGAGCCTTGTCCTCGAAGGCGGGGATAGGTCCACCCAGGCGTTTTGCACAGCTGAATGTTTGCCACAGGAGATTAAAGGATTTCTCAAACATGCATGAAAGAATCAAGGCAACACTCCAGGTATGTTTTTGATGAGGAAGTAACATTAGAACATGACGTAAAGCTAAGGATATTTCCTTCACGGCACAGAAACGGCAGCCGCTCTATCAGAGTGGCTCAAGGATACACTTATGCAAAGCTAAATAATAACCGCCTTCCCCCGGCGCGCCGCCCTGATCTACATTGCACTCTCAGTGCAAACACAACAACGACTATCTTGTGATAAGCATCCTGGTGGACACATTAGGCCGCGTTGTTATTTTAGCAGATAGAAGTTCACGGCCCATTTATCAGAACGCTTGGTGTCTCTAGGTTATCTGGCATGGGGAGGACGGCTCAATGGAGTCGGAGAACGGTATCTTTAATTGCTTTTGTTGTTCTTCGGAGTCGGATAATCAAAAGTGTGTTGGAGGCTGAGATTTAGCTTGCATTGTGAGGCCTGGGAATTGATTTTAAATTCTGTTTCTTTCTTCTTTTTTTTTTTTCTGAATGGTAACTTGCTTTAGGAGCAGATAGGTGTCCGGAAGCTATGCTGTAATTAATCTGGCCAATCAATGGATGAGAGCCCTACGTGTGTGTTTGAGATGCACCTGTTTTTTTTTTGTTGTTGTTGTTTTGTTTTTTTTGTGGGACAAACTTCTTTCTGCATCTAGAACAATGTGTGTTTATGTACATAAAGTAGGTAGTTTGTGTGTGGAGGCAGGTGGAGGTAGCAGGAGTTGGAGAGTTTGTTATAATTCAAATATGTGAAAATCGTTTTGCAAAAAAAAAAAAAAAAAAGAAGAAAGAAATAAATCACACACACTTTGAAAGCAATTTCAGTGGAAAAAGGGAGGTAAAAGTATTTCTGATGAAAGTTGCCACGTGTCCAAAAATGTTTCCACGGCGACACGCTCGCGTCGCATAAATGAGTCAGGAGAAATTAGAAATCCAATTTGTATTGTTTGCCATGCCCTGAATAGATTACAAATGTATCAGCCAGCTGATGCTAATTCGTTTGGCGGCCCGCGTTGTCGGGATGAGGAAGGAGGTGAGCGAGGGGGCGGCACAGCTAGCGCTCGCTGCTGCTGTTTGTCATCAGCTTTATTTACCTTACAGCCAGTCCACAGGCTGCAGGAGGCATACGGCTTATAACAAGAGTCCATATCAGGCTCTCCCCTCCCGTTCATCTGTGAACCACGACTATTCTAGACTCACTTCACTTTCAGCGAGCTGTGGCAAACCCGACGCTGTTTCATTTAAATTCTGAAGGTGATTTCTATTTCTTCTTCTTCTTCTTCTTCTTCTTCTTCTTCTTCTTCCTCTCTTTTTCCCCTTCCTACTCCATGGAGAGGCTAGGAAGGCAGGACATGTTCTGGATGAACTGTTTGTTGTGTTAATTTCACATCCCAGCTGAAACTGATGTAGCAGTTTGATTGCTGCTCCTCGCCGTGTATCGGCGGTTCACAGCAAGAGCAAGAGATAGAGTGAAACAAGAATCACTGCAAACAGCAGGATTATTCGAGCCACACGTTCATATCTTGTATGAAACACAAATATTCAGATGACAGACTTACATGTGTACTTAGAGTAGTTGTTACAAAGTTATCAAGGTTTTCTTGAGGTGTTTTAAAAGCTACATGTATCTGAATTTAGCTAGATTTATCTAATGTAGCCATATTTAGCTACATCAGCTAAGTACCGCTACGGTCAGCTAAATGTGGTTAAATGTAGGTTACATTTACCTACACTAGCTAAATGTAGCCACATAAACCTTAACCACATTTAGCTAAATATAGCGACGTTTAGAATGTAAGATATTTAGATTAACTTAGCTAAATGTAGACACATGTATGCAAATGTAGCCTTTTTTAGCTACATTTGTTAAGTATGGTCGCATGTATCAAATGTAGCAAAGTAGATACTTTTGATACTTTTCTAATGTAGCTATCTTTAACTACATTTAGCTAAATATACGTCAAGTACATTTAGCAGAGACAATTATATCTTACATTTAACTTTAACGTTTACATTTAATGCAACTGAAGCTCAGATTGAGTTTAAATTTAAGCTAATCTAAGTACAGATTTAGCTTGCTGGTGGTGGTGGTGTCATGCTCGGGGCTACTAATTTCAAGAAACATAATGATCAAGTGGTAAAAACATATATTTGGCTGCTATTATTATGGTTACTAAATTAAACTTGAGAACATGTTCGTTTTGTATTCATTGTTAATCCACATGATTAAATTTTCAAATTAAACAGAACAATTCTTGATTTAAATTATTTTTTTTCACTCTGGTCTTGCAGCGTATTTTGTTTAAAAGCTCTTTTTTTTTTTTCTTTTTTTTTTTTTTTTAAAGAAAACTGAACATTTCCTGTTTCACACAGACACAAGGTGTGCCTTATCCAACAAACCCCCTAAAGTTTTATTGCTTTCAAAGGTGCAAACCTGCAAACCATAAAAGCTGATCACTAAATGGCAGGGTTTCAAGCAACTCTTCGAGAGCGGAGAAAACCCCACAGCATGATTGTTTCAAGGCCAAGAATTGCTCTCGCATCAGACAATGGGCCCTTTTCTCAGCGCTGGCGGCCCAGTTCGGGCGGGGTGGCGGGGGGCGGGGGGCAACCACAGAGGAGACGTTAAAACCTGCTGGAGCTCGGAGCGACTTGTTGCCTGCTTGCATGGAAACATCAGGGAAGCTTTGGATGAGCCTCAGGACAGAAGCCAAACTTACTCTGAGCAATTCTTCTCTCTTTGGATCGTCGCGTATCGACTTTACGGGTTTCCCCTTTCACATTTATTAGGACTTTAGTGTTCACTTGAGGATTTGCATTAGCAAGTTCATCTAACGTCGACATGTTCAGTGTTTTATGTCGTAGATAGCTACAGCAGAAGCCTTACTTTGACATGAAGCATGACTTTGCTACATGATTTGGGGAATGAGGGTTGGCTGGGACAGACTTAGCACTTGGAATTGCATGGTAATTAGAAATTACAAAACCCCAGAACAAGTGTTGGCTCCACAAGCCTGTCTGAGCATGTGTCGCTCTGCTCAAGTGGGACTTCATCTTTTCTTCTTCTTCTTACTTTTGACTTCAGCAGCCAAACACTTACACAATAGCTGGGAATTCAAGGGGAATCACATGCAAAAAGAAAGCATGCGAGAAATGTACTCATAGTTAATGGAATTAAAAACTCGCCACAAACAAGCTAGTAAATTCCAGAATAAAACCGAGTTATATCCTTCTGGGCCCGCATCAGAAACAAACATTGCACAAATACTAGAACAAGGCACTAGAACATGGAACAACGACGAGTTTTGTCATATAATATCTTGAAGCGCCTCACTTTGGGCCAAAATTACTTGATAAGATTTTGCGTTTTTTTGTTTCTAGTTCAAATATTTTAGTACACTTGAAATATGAAAAAAACGAACTTGTTTGAGTTTTCAGCAAAATATAGGCGCTTGTTATAGGTTTAAAATTTCTTAATATTGTTTAAAAAAAAGCACTAGTTCTGTTTTTTTCTCATATTATAAGTGAAACAATCTACATGTGGAACTAGTACTTTTTCATCAATATGAAGGGATTTTTAACATCAAACAAACTCCTATATAAAATGCTTTCCTGTAGATTAGTTTTGTCTAATTTCAAGAGTACTAGACCAGACATACTTGGTAAGAGTTTGTGTTTTAGCAAATGGCAGCAAACGTTTCCACTGTTCCTGGGTTTCAAATCCAGCATTTTGAATATGAACTATAACCCGAATGGAACAAAAAATATGAAGACGATTGTTTAAACACACAAAAAAAGAATTTCAGATTCAGTATTTTAGAAACAAACGTTTGTCAGAAAGGGCACAATTTTAGGAAATCCATTTCAAGCCAAAGAAATGAACCAAAAGATTTTATTTTTCTTCAACCATACATGTTTGAGAAAATAACATTTCAAAACCCACTGGGACACTTTCAGAAATGTTACCTATTGTGTCAATAATCTAAAAAAAATTCACAACAAAATAAAATCAAACAAAAACAACAGATGACAGAATTTCTGAAGCAGAACAACAAAAAGGAGGGAAATATTTTGTCAGAGGTGGGCTAACCTACCTCTGACCTACTGGACATTAGCTACCAAAAAATTAGGAAGAATTATAAAAAAAAAAGTCAGCGGAATTCCGACTTCTTCCTTCTTGAACCATATTATTATTCTTTTCTTCTTTCCTCTCCATCATATATTTTTTTTGTGGCTGCGAAAAAGAAATAAGTGTGCTGTTAATCTCTGAGCCATATGGGTCGACTGATAGATGCTGCGATGCTAAGTAGCTCTCTCAAACCATGTTGGCACGAAATAATTATAATTTATGAAGCCAGGCCTCCCGATTCATCACGGACCATGCCTACTCAGGCAGCTACAACACATCATTATGAAGTATCGCCTTTCCCTCTCATTGGCCTCCTAATCCAATAGAGCAGCAGCGTTGGCCAAACCTTCCCTACACATGCTATTGTCTTTGGTAATGGCTCTGATAGCCCACTGCTGCCTTTGGGATGCGCTGATTAAAAACTATGGCGAAATAAACATGATGGTGAAGATAGAAGAAGCATTACAGCAGGATGAGATTCACCATGTTCTAAAAGGGGTGACTGCTGTTAATGTGAGGTGATGTTGCCGAGGGAAGCGCTGGATGTCAACAAGCGCTCAGGAAAATAAAATGAAAGTTTTCTGGCAGTTGTTTGCTGAATGACTTTTCTGTTCCTTCTCGTTATTTCCAGTCGATAATGACTTGTGTACAGCATTTAAACAGTGAGAACACGTGACTTGAAACTTGATACATGTTGGGAGTGGCTTAGCCAGCTGCTACAACCGTCGCTGGCCCAAACTTAACACTTGATCAGGTCGCTGCCTTTTCCTTTAACCATAAAATTGTGCGAATTGAGGTTATACAAATGATTTTGCTTACCAGAAATATTGTAATTTTGAAAAAAACTCATGTTTTCTGTTAGGTTTTGCTCTAGGATGAGGTGCTTTTTCAGTCGTATTGAAACGTTTTTTCCTCATCAGGTGAGTCACGGCTTAACAGGAAGTAGTTGGACGTAGATGCCGTGTTTTTGTTGATGTGGACAACATGCGGTTGATAAAACGATGTGTCAGAATGTTTTCAATCCGGAACTCTTCTTCAAAATCACCGTCTACAATTTCCCCACCAAGCAGCTCCCAAATATCAGCGGCTTGTCGTTCCAACGATTGAATAAGAGGCTGACGTTTCCTCTGATGGCCGACAGATGATGATTGCTAGCGGCACGGCTGAATTATGGCTGTATCTCATGTAACTGTTTGTATCGGTTGCTGCCATAATTTTTTAATGACCTATCACGTGAACAATCTTATTCATGTGTGGTTTTAATTGAATGGAAACACCACAATTGCGAAACTGTCTTTTCAACCTTACCAGAATATTGACAAAGATTTGTGCACATTTGTAATGGAAACGCAGCTAATCATCCTGAATTTCAGATTAATCCTAACAAACAATTAGTTCCCACTGACCCTTTGCAAGTACGTCACTTAATCACGTTGAGGCGCCATGACGAACGTAGAAAGTGGGAGATGGGAGGACTGACCTCCCATCTTGGGAGACTGTCGATGTAGCACATCTAGTAGCACATCGGTGCTCATGGACAGCTGAGTTGCCAAACGTTGGAATTAACTCGCTTAAAATATCACCCCTAACTTCTCCCTCCTAAGGTGTTTGTTGATTTGATTAAATCATAGAGCCTGCCTGAATTAACACCACCTGTTTTAATTGGCATTTCCCCTCACAGCTTTTTTTTTTTTTTTTTCCAGATAATGAGCTAAACACAATATTAGGCTGACAACTTTCTGTTTTTTATAGAAGCTAATGCGTGTCTGTCATGGCGGAGTGGGCGGCTTTCTTGACAACCTGTAAATGCTTCTTTACTTGAACTAAACAATGAATCTGAACAGTACTCAGCTTGGACACAATGATTTAAATGGAAACCATATATTTGAAAGTCACTAAATTAGATGAACCATAATCCAGCTACAACTTTGTCCATTTTAACAAAGCGTAACAACTGTTCGTCTACCTCATTACAAAGAGAAACTAATTTCAGCACCAACAAAGAAAGGGACCTTAATTTTTTTTCCCCCTCATCTTTGTTTTTCTCACCATTTACTCAACAATTACCCCTGAAATTACAGCATGTTAAGTGAGCTTTAATCATTTCATGAAGCATTTAAGGAGCCGGGAGTTTGATAGTGAACATCTGCGAAAGAGCTCATGGAAAACTGTCCACTTGGAGATTTGCGTAGGAGGAGTTGGAAAAAAAAACAACAAAAAAAAAAAACATTGTTTTGTAATCGATAAAGTTCGTTGTGCTCCACAGAAATGCAAGAACTCTTGGAAAGTTCACAAAGAAAGTCAGAACCGGGGCGCCAGCAGGGAAAAAAAAAAAAAAAAAAAAAAATCTTTTATGACTTAAAAGCAGTCATTTTGTTTTTCTTCTTCCTGGTTTATGGGACTGAATTGCGATCTGGAAAAGCTTTAAAGGGGCAGTATTACGTGAAATTGACTTGTTTGAGCTTTATATAATGTTGAAATTGTACTCCCTCATCAAAGGCATACCTGGAATGTTGCTTTGTTTTCCTCCTCGGAGCTGAGGTCTCGAAGCTTCCACTTCACAGAGCACCCCAACTCCATGACTCCCCAACTCGGCTCCTTCAGACTAGCCAGCAGCAATTAGCAAACACCCGCAAAGCTTGTTACATGAGCTACTTGTCATTAAAATTCCGGTAAAAAGGAAGTCATGTTGTCATGACTTCCTGAAGGCAGAGTTTCAGAATGAGACAGAGGCCCAATTTCAAAGTGTTAAATTGTCAAGTCATACTTTGATATATATATCATTTTTATAGTAACCTAAAGTAACATTGTTACTTGATTGTGCTATAAAATGGCATTATGTGCCTGGAAAATATACACAGCTCACAAAATTACAGGGAGCACTAAACTAACACATCCTAGTTCTCAATTCATTAAATATTCTCTTTATAAATATTATTATTAACACAATGGAATTGCTTTAGAAGAAAAATAACAGAACAATTATCAATGTTAATAATTTTTTTGAGCAGTGTATAATACCGCCCCTGTAAGGTAACAACATTTCTTTGGGCAAAATACTGTAAAAACACACAATGTAAATAAAAATTAATAAAGTAATTACTAAAAAAATTTGTTGACCTTTTCACCTTGATTTGAATATTTTCCACTGTGCTCCTCTCCACTGAACTTGAAGGACTACTTTTAAACTCCTTTTACAATTCTACTGTATGTAAAACAAAACAAAACAAAAAAAAAACACGACCTGCATCAGACTCCTTTGTGACCCCCAAAGCAGTTGCGACCCATTTTTGGAATCCGGATCGGCCGGATATAGCGGGACAAGCAGAGGACGTGTCAGCACGTCGTGTTCAGCAGTGACGGCGGGATGCCACCGAGTGTCGCGCCTGAATAGTGCAGGTGCTCCGAAGTGTTGGAGGACACGGCCGGCGCTCGCATAGCGCTCCAGCCGGCTTCAAAGCAAGTGGCCAGACAGAAATAACACCACTTGGCAGGAGATGGATGTCATGTACCAACCTGCTAACCTCTTAGCCCAGCGGAGGCTGCCGCCCGGGAAGTGAGCGGACTGATTCGCGACTCCACCTGTTTCTGACCTCCGCTTTCAGTCTCCTGCACAAATTACAGCTACATTATGTGAAGCTGAGATATAATATTAGTGGAGCGTTCTTGCATATTTTCTTACATTTTCTGTGTTACGGGTTAGTTAATGTCTTCCTAATTCTGTTTTTAAGAAAAACAAATGAAAAATGGATGAATACTTAGAACATGTTTATTATACTAATCACTGCAGACTTCGATTAACAAGGTGTGAAAACCCCCCCAAAAAAACCCCGCTAAAAAGAAAAAAATAAAATAAAATATTGGGGTGAACAAACCAAAATACACCAGCTGACAGATATTTATAGAACAGATTCAGCTAGATTGTCAAAAATATTTTACGTTTTTGATTTAAGCTGAAGTGGGAAAAAAGAAAAGTTCTCAAAGATTTTGCTTTCAAACAGGCCAATTTTCTTCCACCTCAGAGGGTACCGAGCTTCACAAAAAAACCCCAATAGAAAGCCCCTCCCATTTCGTTCCTGAACAATTATGACGGAGAATCAAAAACGGCAAGCTGCTGTTAGAACGGCACTTTTGGAAAACAAGTGGAAAATAAAGTTGTGGGAGGATAAAATGTATGCGGCTAACACACTGTGATGTGTCATGCACAAAAATTGGGCTTTCTTTTCTTTTTTTTAAGTCAGCTTGTTTGTTTGTTTTGTTGGAACATGCTACTGAGTTTTGTAGGCTTTCACATGGACTGAATTGATTGACTCGCATTGACAAAAATCTCTACGTGAACACTGACATCTACCAACCTACTTTGTTGAGAAGAACTGGTTTTCTTTTATGTTTTCCTTGTTTATAGTCGCAGAAATTCAGCGTATGTATCTGTGTGACGGGAATCTGTCATTTAAATGTTGCTGTCCAATCAACAACTGGGTTCTCTAATTAGCCTGTGGTTAACAAACCTACATTCAAAACAACGGTTGCTCTGTTTCTTGACATGTAACATTATTTAATGTTCTGTCCATGATGAAATAAATTTGAATTGGATCAAACTGTCTAAATGACATCAACTTATTATCTCAACATTTAGCTGTGGTACACATGAAATGTGGGCGTAGAAAAGACGACCAGACACATCAATATAATGAAAAAAAAACAAAACACCGGGTCAAGGCCATTAGAGCATGTCCAATTCCAGGCCCTCTCTACCTACTTTCACATTGAAATTAGTCTTTTTTTTTTTTTTTCATGTGGGGTGTGGGGTTAGGTTCTGAGTCTGGGAGGGGCGGGGTGGCTGTCACAGACTCAGTTTGCAAAAAGGGCAAATGTATCAGTTTGATTGAAGACCTGTTAAAGACGGAGAAGGCTTCAGCATTCAGCATGCGCGCCTCTTTCATGCATCGATACCTCCTCTATCGCCACTTTTAGCCCTGATTGCGTGTTCCCCCAGAACAAAAAAAAAAAGGGAGATGAACCTCACACATTCCGTAATCGAACCCCGCCCTCTATTTGTACTCAAACGTTGACGTGTTTGAGGTTCATCTTTTTGAAGGACGTAGGGTCAACAGACATGAACCGAGAACTGCTTCACCCATCCTGCTTGGAATGGGGCCTCTTCTTTTAGTGTGTGTGTCTGCATGTGTGTGAGTGGGGTGGAGGTGGGGGATAGGGGACATATTTCCATTTTAGGGAGCATCTGTCTCAACGGAGCATTTATGGAGGTTGCACAGATGTTCCGGGGGTTCCTGAGATTCTTTATGATTTACGCCTCTCCCCTCGCTTAACCCACCTTCTTTTTAAAAGCTATTTATTGTACTTTGCCATAGCAACGGTGCGCTGGAGCGTTTCAGAGGGAATGCAGTATTTACTGAGCTTCTCTCGACTAGTAAAACCTCAGTTTAAAGGGGAAGTATTATGTGTTTTCCAGGCATGTAGGGTCATTTTATAGCACAATCAAGTAAGTATGTTAACTTCAGTTGTTATGAAATTGCTATATATATCAAATATGACTTTAAAAGATGGGATTTCCTAATTTAGTGCCTTGAAATCAGGCCTCTCTCATTAAAAAGTCCTGCTCTTTCTGAAACTCCGCCTCCAGGAAGTCATCACAGCATTGCTCCTCCATTAACCTTTCAGCAACATTTTTACCAGCGCTACACCGAGGAGTAGTTTGCATCATGAGCTCAGTAGATGGGCAGTTCCACCAGGTGTTTGCTAATTGCTGCCAACTAGTCTCAAGGAGCCGAGTGGGGGAGGCGTGAAGTTTGGAAACTACAGCTAAGAGGAGGAGCTTCATCCTCGAAGGTGGAGCTAGGTCCACCTAGGTGTTTTTCCCACCTGAACAGTTGCCACAGGAAAGGAAGGATTCCTTAAACATGCATGAAAGAATCAAGGCAACACCCCAGGTGCGTTTTTGCTGGGTGAATAACATTATAACATGTAAATCTAAAAAAAAAAGGCAATTTTACACGATACTGACCCTTTAAGCAGCAGTTGCCGGTGACAAATGACGGCGCTAATGTTTGAGAAATACATGTTTAGTGCAGTTACAAAGTTTATCGTATCCCAGTCCGTGTTCCCAAAGCTTATCTCATCTGTTGGAGGCTAATAGAAATTAGTTACCTTGTGGGACCCTTCATGGTTCATTACTGGTAGACCTAATAACAAATGATGGCCTTTCAAAAGAGAGCAACTCTCAGTCCAGATGCAACACCGCTCCCTCTTTTCCTCCATGAGTGCTCCATTATTATTTCCCGTTTGCCAGCCCCTGCCATCTACTTCTATGTATTTTTCCAGGGTCGCAATAATGGGGATTTGTTGTTATGGCGGCGGTGGTTTGCTCACCCCTCATCTTCATCATAAGACGTTTGATGAGAACCAACTAATAGGACAGATGTTTAGAGGGAAAATCAATAGAGCTTAGTTATTAGGAGCTAGAAGGACAAAAAGACTCTCAATGCTTGAAATAGCATAAGTGCAGGTAACTAGGCAACTCTTGTGCTTATTATTAGTGTTATTAGTTGTTCAAAGCAGGAGCATTAAAAAAAAAAAAAAAAAAGGAAATATGTTGTTTTTGTTGGACTTTGTCTTTTTGTTTTTCACAACAATCGCGTAACATGTGAAGCGACATGTGCTTTTCTAAATTTATAAAAAAGAGGAATAGTGAAAAAGTGAAACAACGCTGTTAATTGTTTCTTGTCTGCTACAGTTAAGAGCTGAACAACCTGGTTATGCTTTTAAATGCAAGATACAAAGACAGAACCTTTTTTTTTCTCTCAAAAAAACCCTCCAACATATTTACACTGAATGAATATGTTATGGATATAAATGTGGAAAAATTGATAGCCATTTTCTCCTCATGTAAAACCTCAAAACTGTTTAATTTCTATCAATACACTGTAATTACATGTGCCAATGTTTTGTTTCTATTAAGTCTTTTTTTTTTTGCTATGATAGATCAAATGATGGATTGTTTTCGTTTTACAAAGCAGATTTTATTCAGCAAATATCATTAACGCGTTTGTGTGAAATAGCTGCAGTGATAAATTAGTTTTTCTTAAGTGCATGTTATTCAAATGAGCGTAGCATAATCTAAACAATCAGCAGAGTCTGCACATTATTCATCTTAATGAACAGAATATATTTTTATTATCATCCATACATCTTAATAAATTGAAAAATCATTATGGTATTTGCATATAATTGTGGTTATTTGTTAATACGTTTCAACCCCACTGCTTAGGAGGCTTATAACATCAGCTGGGGCTGAAAGGATTTTTACACCTCTTTTCCTAAAAGTTGATTTGATTAAGATTGTTGTTGGTGTTAAAAGTCCCTCTGGAAAAGTTGTGATATGAGGACAAAAATAAAAGTTTACTGAAAGCCCTTTCACGTGATAAACGTTTTAAACTTTTCAAACGTTTTTTGAAACTCCACACTGTCTGTAAATCAAACCGTTAAACACACGCAAGAAAGTAAACCATTTAGCCGATGATGGTTACCACTGCTTTTAGCTGTCAAGTTCTCAACATAACACGCTAAATCTTAAATGTACGTGTGATATATAAAAGAAAAAGTGCTTTTGTTCTAATTGTTAACGTTGCCACAACTGGGTTGCTAGGTATCACATTTCACAGGTCAGTGAAAAGTTTTCATTTAAATTTTTAAAATAGCTAGGAGGACGGGAGTAGGTCAGTTAAGCTAGCATGACTTTGACAATCTGACGTGTAGATGTGCAGTGGAATTCCAAATTCAAATTTCTGACAGATCATCAGTAGAGAAGCTGTTATAATTAGCTAATCCCCCACTGCACTGTTCAGAAGATCACTTATTAATAACCGTAAATTATAAAACCTGAAAACATGAAACTGAAACGGACTGAATGTTCTGTTCTTCGTGTGGGAAGTGTTTGCATGTTTTTTGGTGTTGAATCCTGATACAGTCGTTGAGCTGTTGTCAGTCAGTTGCCCACGGCAATTATGGCGGGTCTCTGTGTAGCATAGCCAAAACACAGCGAGAAAAAATAAGAATATGAATGGTTTTGACTTGTGTTTTATTTATTTAGCTGCTGTTAAACGGGATATGAATCAGGTGCTAACTTCAGGGTCATGTTTTCCATCTGAAACAACTTCGATGAGTGCACCAGATAGTTGGTGGTCGGACAGTATTTCCTCCGTAAATAGGCCAAGGGGAACAGCTGCCAGGTCGAAAATAAATCACTAATTGTCTCGAAAAAGCTCGTTAACATCTACTTATTCAGGTCTGCTATTTTTATTTTGCGTCCTGTTGATGTCAGAGCAGTTAAAAATATATTATTTTAACTGATAATTTATGTAAATTAGTGAAGTGTGAACAAAGCATGAATTTTCCATTTCCATTTACTGGAGTAGCTTTTTGAGAGAAATGCATTTTGGTAGTTCTACTATGCTGTTTCTGATATTTTTTGACGTTGCTTCAATATTTCTACGTCGGTCTTTTGTCATGAAATATTCCCTAGAAATAAAGTAAAGTTGCTGATCTGATGATATAAATAGCATGAAATCACTTAATTTAACAATCCATAATGACGGCAATATCAAAACAAAAGGTTTTATAAACACATAAATATCAATCCACAATTGACCTGGAGAAAATATTTGCCATGTGCATCCACACACGGAGGCCTTACACATTTACACATATTTAAGAATAACCAACAATGCCTGTTGTTAAACTCGACCTGACGTTTTAATTTTTATGGTAAAAGCAGAATTCATTTGAAATGGATGAAACTTTTACGTCCATATCCTTTATGACTGATCAGCCAGTTGGCCTGACTGAACCACTCGCTACACAAGCTCCATGGCGACAGACCAGCCTGCTTTTCCTTTTATTCAGATCTTTTGAATATCACAGCGCGATTTCTGACTCTTTATTTCCCCCGGAAAAAAAAAAAAAGTGCGGACCCCTCGCCGAGTTCCAAAAGAATGACTATTACTCTTTCCGCAGTGGGAGGTGGCTTTTCAACGGGTCTTAAATGAACACGAATGACGTCTTTTTCCTGAAATTTTCTTTCCTGAACGCAGTGATTGGAGTTAGCACTTTTGAGGCCTCGGGGAGGCTGGATAAAGTAGCGTCTGTGGCGCATTGAAGTGCTCCTTTTTATTAGAAGCCTATGGGCAAATTACTACTTCACCAAACGCCCAGGATCAAATGTTTTGCTGTGGTGATGTGTTCCTCCACTGACGAACTTTTGTCCAGCAGACACAACCGAACAAAGAAAAGTCTAGCAAATAATTCTTTGGATCCAATACGTCTTATTGGGATTGACTGATTCACTTGTATACACAAAAAGCTTCATTTTCTTTCTTCTTTATCAGGTCATTTGCTCCGTCTTTAAGTTCCTCTCTATTCTCAGCGTCCTGCCCCCTACAAAGCCTTTGACATCAGTTTGAGCTTGCAATATCTCGCTGACACAGTTGGTCATTAACATTTTGTGTTCAGAGAGCTTGTCAGTGTCTATTAGCGTTCCGGTGGAAGACCTGAGACCACTGGGGGGAAGGTACCTGGTGTCTGGTGTCAGTCCAATCAACTCCTCTACTATTCACTTCCATTCCTAATAAATGGAGACAACCAGAGCTTCCAGTACTCACGGGTGCACGGCAAGGTCAACACACAGACGGCTACTTCCATTTACAAACTGGCGTAAATGGTTTATGAGCAACTGGGTGGGGGTCTAACAGCCTCTACTTCACCTATTACCACCTCGATGTGCAGGGTCACGGGGCAGAGACATGATAAGATTGGTTTCGTAATGCGTTGTTCAAACACTCCAGTCCAAAGGGTTGCCTTTTGCTGGTGAAGCTAACATCGAGTTCCAGAAGAGGGATGCACTTGGAATTCGAATGCAGGAGAGTAAATGTTAGATATTTGTAAACATGACTTTTTTTTTTTTTTTTTTTTTTTACAGTTTTAGCACTGCATCACTTGGATGGTTTGTTCATCTTGGTTGTTATTTACTTGTAAACATGTCCAGATTTATGAACATCAACGCCCAACTTTGCTACTTAAAAGATGGATTATTGATGAAAGGTTCCTAAGAGCACTCAAAAATGTAAAAAATTTTAAAAAAAAAAAGTAAATCCAAAAAATGTTTTATTCACTTCCATTTATTTTATAGGTTACCTTTAATGTTTCCTATTATTTTTGAAAGCAGTCATTTGTAATACGTTTTTTTTTTGTTGGCCCAAAAAGAGTTAAAACTGCAGTATCTATCGCTTACTACAATATTTTTTTACATGCATCACCATGTTATGACAATTTGCTATGCGACAGATGATGTGTGAAAACATTAATTTCCTCCACCTCCCTGAGCTACTATTGCTGTTTGAAGAAATGCTCCACCCCCAACTAAGAACAACCAACCAGGGCCAGGAGGAGGGTCTTAACACTGTCAATCAAGCTCATATCCGTGTTCCTAATTTGCTAAGACAAATGCTTATTGAATGCTAAGGCTAATACTATGCTAATTAGCTTTAGCATTCATTGTAGGTTACGTTGTTGTTAACCACCTGTTATGTAGCAGACACCAAGTAGAATAAACTGGATTGACTTGAAAAATGCTTTTTGTCTTTAATCCAAGTTTTCTTTTTTGGTACTAAAACATGTTTAATATCAGACAAAAATGTTTGCCAAAAAAAAAAACGATGATAAAGAAATGTAATGGGGACAGAGACATTTTCATGGCACAGTAAGTACTCAACACATCCTCACTTTAAAGAACGTGACTTTGGTATTCTTTTGGCTGTTTTAACCTAAGCAGCAATACTGTAATAATAACTGAATGCTGGTGCAGTTAGGAGTGGCACTGCTGCCTTGAAACAAGAAGGAGTTTGCGTGTTGTCTCCACGCATGTGTGGGGTTCTCTCCAAATCCTTTGCCTTCCTCCCACAAACCAAAAACATGACTGTGAAGTTAAACGGTCTCTCTAAATTGGTCCCAGGTATGAATGTGCTCAGGCATATTTGTTCTTTGTGTCTTACTGCGGCCATGTGATGGACGGGCAATGTCTCCAAGGTATGCCTCAACTCTTGTCAAAGGACTGGGCCCCATGTAGAAACATGGACGGTGCTGTGATGTGACCAGTTTTTGGTGTGTGACATACAGGAGCTTGTACTTACCATGTATTTATAAGGAGATTGTGAGTAGTCAGAGGATACAACCATGTTGTATGTGTGAATCATTCGTGTATCATCCTCCTCCTCTGCTATCATGTCAGCCGGCACTTTTTGGTTGGCAAGGTTTCAAACAGTCATTTTCTTGGGAGAGGTGCTGAAAGGAAGCGGAGCGATGGCGCGTTTGGCTTGTGTTTCCCCGGCACAAGGAGCTCAATGATTCGCGATACGCAACGTGAAACTGGAAAGCACAATGCCCTAAGGCGAGAGCATTATCATCTACTCTGAGTTATTTCTGTAAAGACAGAAATTGCGGCGCGCAGAGTGTGGCCTTTCGCCTCAGCATGTGCCTCGTGTTGTTATTTGTCAACTACATATGGAAACTTGATGGGAAAACTGTACAATGGCACATTTGGAACATATCAGTTCAGCAAAAAATATAATAATAATAATAATAATAAAAAAAAAATGAAGTAAAAATATTTGCTGCACAATGCAAGCAGCATTGTGTGACTTGACAAAAGATGAAAGGCGTTTCGCTCAGCTCAGCGGAGGCACACGAGGCATCAATGGCTCGGTTTCATAGGCGCCGCTTTAATTCTCCTCTGCTTAGACACCTCGAGTCACTCATGCAAATTGCCTTGGTTTTGTTTTCACACAGAGTGGATGGACTCGCCTGTTTACCTGTGGGTTTATTTGTCAAAATGATGATATGTTCTTCAAAGGGAGTCAAATGGAAGGCTTTGTAAATGATTGCAGGCTTAGTTAAAGTGAAATAGGTTTTCTTGGCCAGCCAGTGGGATCGCTTTGATGGCTGACAGGCCTGACACGTTGTCGTGCTACTTGGCATTGTATCTAGGTTACAGGGGAGTGAGCGCGTCGTCTATTTTAAAAAAATGCGTTCTGCATTTGGAGGTGACAGTCTTGATCGCTTTTCAGAGCAGACTTATGATAAAACTGCCGTAGCTATGTAATTAAAGATTAAGGGGATGTATACTTCAAAAATGTACTAGATTAGCTTGTCCTGGATACTGAAGCTAACACCTAGCACTCAGCTAGACCACCCAGTTGCTCATACCCAGAATGGTTTGAGCAAACATTATTTTTAGGAAATTTGAGGCCATCATCACAGTGACATTATATAATTATTTACATGTAAAATAAAGCTAATGGTAGTTATAGCTACCAGTACTGTTCTCTGAAAAGCACATACTGAGAACAGAATATGTTAGCCCTTTTATCCGTTCGAGTCGCTATTTGATGGATAAGTAATATAATGCCAAATTAATAAAACAGCCTTTATGAAGACCGCCGGGATATTTTTGAGATTGGAGGCTTTTGACAAAAGATCTGCGTTATCATTGACCACAGAATTCCACAGATTGAAATTACAAAGAAAAATGTATTTAATGGGAACACATTATTTTTTGAAAAAAGTAGTTTTTTTATTAAAGGTTTTTGCGCGAGAATTAGGTGGGTTTTCAGCCTTATCGAAATAGGTTTATTTTTGCAGAAATGCAATGGAAACACATTTTCCCAACACAAGTCAAGTGATCAAAAATCGGATGTTACCACTGGTGGAAATGACAAAGAAGACGTCAGGAAGTGGTAGGAGGATGATGTTTTTTTTTTTGTTTGTTTTTTTTGGGGGTTTTTCAGCTATCAAAGGATTGTACAGCCTGTCAGTCAATCGTGTTGTATTCATATTTCTTCTGTAAAATTGGCAACTACAATTTCCCCAAATTGCCACATACATAGCCCCAGCCAAGTAGGCGCATGTGTGGTTTTAATTTAGTATGTAATGAAAACATTGCAATTTCAAAATGGAAATAGTCGACAATGGCAGAATAACGACGAAGACTTGCGCACATTTGTAATGGAAGCTACACTTCTTTTTAGCAGAATCTATACTGTGATGCTGCATTGAAAGTGATCCACTGCAGGGAAATCATTAATTGCTTATAGACATTTTTGAGGACACATTGCAAATCTAGGGCTTCATGTCCCACAACTATGGCTGTCAGCAGAACGCTTTGATAAGGACTTCGTCTCTGGTGTCAGACAAGTTAATCAAATTCAAAACTTTGCTTCTTTTGTGGATTTCTGATCCATGTGCAATCTGCGCAAATAAAAACAAAGGGGGCAGGCTGGATGACGAGTGGGGGGTTTTGGGAGGTACACTGGCGAATGAGAACAAGCGAGACAGAGAGAGAGAGAGATAAAGACCGAGGGACACAGAGATGATAAACACGCGGGTGACTGGGAGATGACCGTGGGAATGGCAGCTGTGGTGGCAGAATAAATTAGAATGCTGATTTCTGGCTAATAAATAACTTTTGTGAACTGGAGCACCTGGCCCAGTCCCCAGCGCGGCCCGGCATCATGGCGAGCGCCTGCTGATTATTCACTAACCCGTCCTGTCAAATGAAAAGGTTTCCCGCTAACTGCACTCTGCCTGCTCACTGCTCTGCTGAGGGGTGGAAGGCAACACAATTCCTTTGGTGGTGAGAACGGATAACAATTTTTTCAGCAGAAGACCCCGCAGATCACTGAAAGAAAACAAAACAAAAAAAACAAAAATCAAAGTACATAGGCACAATGTAAATGTGACTATTCACATAAAAAACGTAACTGCATTTGTACTCTTTTTATGTTTTTTTTTCAAACATATTTTATATGCTACACCGACGTAGATTAAAAGTGTGAGGACGAAGAAAAAAACTGATAAATGGTTCGTAATTATTTCTTACAGATGAAAATGTACATTCTGACCCCTTCCTGGCAAAAATAAATAAATATACCTAAAATTCCACACAGGAAAACTCTACCAATTACAAGACATCACTCTGTAGGCAGCAATGAGTTGGATTTTATTTCAAGCTTTAAGAGTGAAGTGGCAGTATAAATGTCACTTTTTACATCCTAAACTAGTTAAAAAAAACAACATTACAATCAATATTGTTCTCCTTTCGCATCAAAAATTCACATGTTTGTGTTCTATCGTTACACGCATCGAAGTTGGACAAAATCTAAAGACATTTGATGATGAAATATCGTTCTTTGCTTCCTGAATCAGTTTGCTTTCTCACGTCTGTGAATTGTTTCCATGTTTCTTCCTCTTGGTGGTGGTATTCCCACCAACACGTGTTGCTTCGCCCAGACCGCGACTCTTCTTCTCTGGGTTGAAGCGTTCACCTGCTGGGAAAGGATGACGACCCAAAGCCTCCCTTTCATTAAGCTAATTTCCTGTAACAACGGGGCGCTTTAATGAGAAATTCTAATTAATATCCTAATTAAATTGTTGCAATTGCTCCAGCTAAGTGATTTTGTGCTGCACAGATTCTTAATAGTCCCTCAGTGAAAGGCGGACGACGAGTTCTTCTTTGTCAGTCTCTTCCTTAGCGATGGTTTTTGTCTAGGAACTGAGCCAGGCGAGACATTTTTGTTTCTCCCTTTATTTTCTTTCCCATGACCACTAAATCAAGCGAGAACCCACGTGGGACGCTGCTATCTGCTCTTAGCGTGAGAGAATGCTGAGCTATGACATTTTTCATCCCTGATCTTTTTTGTTTGCAATCATCTTGACACTTTGCGGCTCACAGCATGATTCCACAGTAAGGTGCTGTCAGATCTCCATTTACAACTCAAGGTAAAATGTATCGAATCGCTACACTTGAAGGATGCTTAAAGCACTGTTTTACTGTGTGGCAAAAAAATAAATAAATAACAGTCTATTAAACAATTTGATTTAATAGACTGTTAAGCTCAATTCTGGCTTTGTAAGCTATATCCTTTAGATGAACAATAAAGGACATAGCAGGGATAAATTACACCTAACACAGTAAACGAATAGCTACACGAGTCTAAGACATTTTTTAGTGATTTCAGTATGCAGGCTGGTGAAATGTTAGAAAGAAACATTGAACATCTTGAAGAGTTGCAACTTATTCTTCTCCCAGTCAGCTGTGTCTAAAATATGGAGTAAGTCCAGATATAATGGAGAGGTTTCTAGAAAGAAAAACTATCAAGCAAACATTGAGATCAACTGATTGACTTTTTTATGGAAAAGTCAAAGCAGTGTGAGTTGAAAACTTAATATACAACAAAAGCAATGAAAGTCAAATGGGTAGAAGCAGATGTGAGGATTTCTGACTAAACTACAGGAACTCACCTGAATTAAATAGAAGTAAAGTAGTAGTGAATGCTAGCAAGCAGCTAGTAGAGTGATATTCATGACAGTGTATGAGGGCCATTGCAGTTAAAATGGAGGAGTTAATTTCTGACGAAAAATAGAAATCTTCAGTTCAATTTCAAATATGTTCTAGCAAGAAAGTGGACATTTTCTGAGCTGGTAAACTCAAAAATTTTCAAAAGTTGGACAATTTTGAGGTCAGAAATGTCCAAGTTTGAAATTAATCAACATTTTTTAAAGTTTTTTTTTTCTTTCTATCCACAATGGCCCTAACATGCCATCGTAGATTTCCAGTTCTATTTTTTTTAAAAATTGTAGTTCCACCAGTGTTGTGGTGCCAATATCCTGATGCTTGCATAAAAAAAGACATTGTTATCCATCTCTAAACATAAGGAAATGGAGTGATTTTAATAGAACACCCAATCTCGTCATTTCTTTAAAACGTCTGTGCAATAATAAAGTATGTGAACAAGGATCACTGTAAGTGCCACCAAGTGTTCTAATCAGTAAGAAGGTCAAGCTGTCAGTTCCACTTTCAAGTATCCAGCATACCGATGTGAGTCAGTCTTCATCAATGCAGAAAGCATTGAGAAAAAAAAGAATGTTATTTTTGGGTCATTGTTGTAAAATGTGATTCCCAGCTGCATAAATTCTGGCATGTGCAAACTGTAACACATTACTACACAAGTTCAAAACAAATTCAGTGACATCCTGTTTATCCGGAGATCAGACTGTGTACATGCCACACGACCTGTCAAACCAAAGCAATCCCAGAGGAGCGCCTTCCAATGACAGTCCGTCTTGGTACACCATTGAAATGAAAAGCAGATAAACAATAGTGTGTGCTGTGTAACATGATGATGCTCAGATTGAGCTCAGTGTTATGTAAAAAACAATATATATTTATAAATGTAAAAAGAATCTCTAAGCAAACTGCATTTTAGTGCTTTAAGTCGAAGGTTAAAAAAGATTATAAAATGAAATAGAGCAGTATGTTTTACTTTACATCTAACTTCTGTTTTTTTTGTGTGTATATATCTGTGTTCATGTCTGATCAGATGTTTCAGGTCTCTAAATACAAACTCAAACATTAAACGTTAAAAATAATTAGACTATCTGACGATTGGTGATCATGACCATGGGGACATGTTTTTTTCCTCGAACCAAATTGTGGCTTTTTGCGCGGTGAATCGTCTCTCCGGAGGCGGCCGGAGGCGTCCTGTGAGGCGTGGGGCCACGGAGGGGACAGAACGGCAGCGGCAGATGAGACCTTTGACCAATTTATCTGGACGTGCAGCGAGGAGTCAGAGAGAGCTCCACACTCCCATCTGGGAGAACATCCTGGCTCGCTTTCAAAAGCGACAGACATGCAGCCAACTGGGAGGGGATCAGGGGAGATCAAACGAGAACAGAATATTTCGGACGCTTCCCTAGAAAGGCTGTGGCAATACTGTTCTGTGGGGGGGGTCTAGAATACATGGATGTTAGTAGCTGAATTTCCATTAAAAATGTGCACAAATCTTTGTCGATGTTCTGCTAATGCTGAAAAAAACTATTTTGCTATTGCGGTATGTCTATTAAATAAGAAATGAAACTAAAATAGCACGTGATTAAGCTTGTTCATGCAATAACTCAATAAGAAATTATGGCACTAACAGATGTAAACAGCTATGTGAGATGTATTTGTAATTTAACCACCACATTGTTTTATTTAGGCATTGGAGCAATAAGCCCCTTATGCTTGAGATCGCAAATTGTTAAATTTACCCAATTTAACAATTGGGTAAATTGTTGTTCCAGAAGAGCTTTGGATTCAACATGATTGAGTGACACACGACTTCTCCTGAACTGTGTGACGCTCTGGTGGAGCCAGCTGGACATTATCCCATAGAAAAACAAAACAAGAAACTAATCCTTTTACTACTTCCTGTTGTCTTATTAACATCCAGCTGTTGATCATGTGACCCGTGTGATGCGAAAAAAAGTTTCCTTTGCAGTTTACATAGCACTACTGCTGGAAAACCACCTCATCGTAACGCAAAAAAACTTTGAATCAAAGAAGGTTTTTGCAAAATCGGTGTGTTTCCATTAAGCAAATTTATTTTCATGCTTTGAAGTCCATGTGTAATAGCAACACAGCTACTCTCTATGGTACAAGTAAATTCACTTTCCAACTTGTTTTTGCTTAATAAGTCAATAATTTGAGCATGTGGTAGTAATTTGGGACTTTTTGAGCATTAGTTCTTCACACTTCTCCTGACTTCTCCTAAGCTCTCTGACCAGACGTGGGGATTAGTTTGTCAACAAGCAGCAGTGCAAGTGAACTGCAACAATGCCAAGTAAAAATTCATCTCGCCCGCTGTGATGATTCCTCTCAGGGTCAACTCCAGCTATCTTCTTTGCACCGAGCTTCAAACAATCCTCAAAGAAAAGAAAAAAATCTTCTTAATACTCTTATTTTCCCATTTCTGTATTCTTTTTCAGCCCCTTTTTTTTTTTTTTTTTTTTACTTAGATTTATCTCAAAGCTCATGGAGGCATGAGCTGTTTTGCATTCTCCGACATGCGCGGGGGCCATAAATATTGGATTAAATAAACAAATCCGAGAGGCTCATTTCGGAATGATATCAGCAGGCTGGCCTTTAGAGCCAGCAGGAATGCCACAGTCGCAGTTTTTTTTTTTTTTTTTTTTTTTCACTTGAAACGCAACACATGAAAAGAGAGCGAGAGAGTGAGGGGGGGGAAGAAAGGGATGGTGAGAATCAAATGGCAGTTTAATCCTCCCTGAGTGTTATCTCACAGGTGTTTTTTGCAGACCGCGTTCTCGCCGGAAACTTTTTGAAACGCGGCCAGGCTTTCATGTGTCAGCCACGGCGAGCGCTCTGCGTCTGGCTGTTTGTGGGGAAATAAACAACGACGCAGCAGTACCCGACGCAGGCTCAAAACTGCACGTACCGTAGCATCCCCACCCCCAGCTGCTTGTCAGCCGGCGGTCTGTGGTGTTACCTAAAAACCAGGCCTGGTGTTTTACAGGTTTTATCCTTGCAGAATCAAAGCAGGTGGAAAATAAAAAAAATAAAAACACTGGTTAACGGCAGTACTTAGTTTAGTGTGCTGAAGTAGATGCGCTTCATTTACTAATATGCGCAAATCTTTGCCAATATTCTGTCGATGTACAAAAAAAAAAAAAAAAGAAAAAAAAAATTGGAATTATGGTGTTTCCAATAAATAAAAAAATGTCATTAAAATCACATATGAATGAGCTTGTTCGCACAAAAAGTCATCAGAAGTCCTGATGACTTTTACATCTGTTGCTGCGACAGATGTAAACAGTTGCATGAGATTGTATTCATAATTCAGGCTTTAGAGGAGATGATGTCATCTTAATCAAGCATTGGAGCGACTTAGGAATGGCCACATATGTGGCGTTTTGGGTAAATAGTAGTCAGCAATTTTACAGACAAGGTATCGATTCAACATGTTTGAATGGCTCGCAACTTTTTACAAACTGTGTGATTCTGTGAGAGCTCTTGGTAGAGCCAGCTAGACATTGTCCAAACCGCCCTGCCCCCCAAAAACCATCATCCTCCTATCACTTCCTGTTGTCTTCTTTGGTGTTTTCACCAGTGATAACCGAAAAATTTGTTTGTTTGTTTTTTCGGGGGGGTTTTTCAAAATTGTTGTGTTTCCATTAAGCAAATTTATTTTTGGAATTTCAATTTGCGCAATTTTACGGTTAATGGAAAGTCAGCTACTGAAGGATCAGTTGTTTCTGGGGGATTATATTAAGGGTGTTCCAGGAAGTGGCCCTTTACCTTTATAAACTCACTCCTGTCTAAAAATGTCCAAATAGTTTATGCAAATGCTACTTTAAAAACCAATAAACCATCTTTGCTTTAAGGTAATTGTTTACACAGAAGTTCAGCGAAATGAGGGCGGAGGGCAGTGCACCATCAAATGTCTTCCTACATGAAACAATTGGGAAGAATGGAACATCTAAAAAATTTCTTGTCCTACTAACTACGTGAATATCGCTATATGTTTGTCTAGCTTTACTTCTGTATCAAGACAAGATGCTGTTCTTCCAGTATGTCTCTGTATATCACTTTATTATTATGCCCTTAGGGAAATCCTCCTTGCAGCAAGGTGGAAAGAAAATAAAAATTTAAACACAAACAGATACAATCACGCAGCAACATTGGCAAAACAGTAAAGCATCTATGAAATATCAGTACAAATATTAAGGCAACAGGCTGAATGACAAATGGCCCAATTACATTTAGAATGTATCTGAATAATGTTCTGGCTACTAAAAGAGTTTTTCCATCTATTGGTTCTCTCCTAACCTCCAATTGCTATGTAAATAATCATTATTTCCATAATGTAAACATGACAACAGCTTAAGGAGATAGTTGGGACTTTTATGTTTAGAAACAGTTCCCGTCTGTGATAAAAAAAAAAAGTTGTCATATTGTCATTTGTTCGTGCAACTCTGAAGAAACAAAACTAAAGAAATCATAGGAACGATGGAATGCTAACAGCTACTTCAGCAGCCAGCGTGACTTAAGTGTGGTAGCACTGACATTTTGGTTTTTTTTTAACAGAGTTGTCCAGAGAAAAACTTAACTACTGAAAAAGTTAACTCTGCTAATATAGCGCTGTATATAGCTAACCCTTGCTAAAACAGTGGTTTGTAATGCAAGGAGGTTATTAATTATGGGGAATTTATAGGATGTCACTTCATAAAATCTACCCGTCATTAAAGTTTCATAAAATATCAAACTTTAATGACCATTGTGACATCTTCACCACCTCCAAAATTAAAGTGCCCTCTTTACATTTCCATTTAGAAATAATACTTTTACACAGCTCATCTTAACATGGTTAATTCTAAAGCGCAAGACGCTAAAGTTTCTGTTTTCCTCCATCGGGTGATCACTTTGCATAATGTGTCGCGTTAAAAGCTACAATGAGTTCTCTAAAGTCATTTGAACTAGCTAGCAGCAGTTATCCCCTTATGGGGATAGAGTTCCGTTTTTCTTGATTATCTGTCTACGTGCTTCTGACTTGATTACCATTGAGCCCAGTACATGGATTTCTCCCAAAGAACCAGCTAAATTGTAGAAGTTGAGATGAGAACAGCCATTCCGTATCGGGTGCCGCTTTTAATGACCCGGTACATCTCCGGACTCTCCCGGTGGTGGACGGCCCAACGGCAATTGGGTGCCTCGCTGATCAGTCGTCCCTTGTGTCAATGTATTACAGCAGCTGGCATAAAGGAGGATGGGGCGGGGACCTGATTAATCAGCAGTGTGTGTTTCTGAATGCTGGCAAAGTGCTCATGTTCCATGATTCCTAATGGTTATGGGCCCAGTCGTTTAGAGTGCTGCTGAGGGAGCCATCAGTCAGGATGTTACGTGGCTTAAGTGAACCAGGGTACTGAGCCATATCGAGCGAGTAAGAAGAGAAAAGAGACGAACACATGCATGGGTGAAGGATGAGTTGGATCCAGGTGTCTGTTACTGCGTGGGGTATTCTTGAAGACTTGTCTTTCACGGAAGGGATCGACTTTAATCAAGTTGTTATTTTGTTCCAAACGTAATTTGGAAGTGTTAACTACAAACTGGTTGTAGTTCGGTGGAAAGAAAATTCACAGTTGCAATAGGCAAGCTGCATGCTGCCCTGGTTTTTGTCCAAGCCTCCATAGTGGTATGTGTTTTTTTCTTAAGAGAATTAATCTGGCACTAGTGGCCTTTATTTGACAGTAATCTGACAGGAACTGAGGACCCAAGTCGAACCGCTCCTTCTACAGTGACTTTTTTTTTAATCCTCCACAAGCCTTAAGAGACTGAGACAATTGAACCCAATGAGCTTTTTACTCTGCAAGTGGTCCGGCAGGGTCACACTGAGCCTGCATGTGCTTTTACGACGCCTCTGTATGTGTGTGGTTTCGGGAACTGACGGTCTGACGGGACAACCCCCCACTGTGTATCTGCCACATTCCTCTTGAGCATCTTCTTAAGACTACAGGAGGGTTAAAGCAAAATGTAATGCTGAGCACACCAGTCTTACTCTCCTCACTCATCTGTTTACTTTCATTTGTGACTTTGCACTGTTGACCGCAGTACAAGACCATGTAACCGCTGTTTTGAACTAAATAATAGAGGCTTTTAGGTCAAAATAGGTAAAGTGACTAATCAGCATTATGCAACATCAATGCATTGAAATTTTTAGATTAATTACGTGCGTTAACGTTGACAGTCCCAGTTTTATAGATATGTTTCTTGGGGAGGCAACTTTCTCAGCCACACTGTTGGAAACAAAGGAAAAGCCCAGGAGACACTTGGCACCTCTCACCAGGTAACCACTAAGTCATCCTGACAACAGTGTGGGGCACACATTATATCCAAGAGAGAGGACCATTTGGAGCACTTGACTCCCTGTGGCCCAGCATTATGGGAAACAAACTGAGGGGGGGGGGCGAAATGAGATAGGCCACAGCGTGGACCCCCTTTTTCTTCTTTTCCTTTTTTTTCATTATGCTATAAATCTTACACAGCCTGACAAGTCTGGTGTCTCAACCTAATGTCTAAATTCAATGTGGCATTTCATAACTGGTCTCTTCACAGCACTGTGACCACGCTGGTTCTGGTGAAAAGAGCGGCCCTCCACATCCGAGGAATTGGCATTTATACATATTCATCGCTGCTTCAGAGATTTGTGGGTAATGTGAAAACAATGCGCCAACGATGTCGTGAACAACCGTTTACGGGGTGTCGGGATCGATGTCGTCACGTTATGAACCGATTTACTGTCAAAATGGTTGCTTGAAATGCAAAAATGTTTCAATGAGAACTCACATGAGCAAAATGAATCCACTTTGACACTCTGTGAGAAGTAGAAAAAAATCCTACAGAACGATTAATCCAGCAGGAACACCAGGTGGGAAAGTGTAAGGTTCCTCGAAATCTAACATAGGTCATTTGTTTGAATGTGTACAATGTGGAGAAACGCAGAATTATTCGTTGCTCAAAAAAGGCAGTGCGCCGACAGTAATCTGTTTGAGCAAAACAAGTACCGATAATGGAATATGTAAAGCATTTCTGGGGTAGATTTCCTACCCCAGAAAAGCAAGGCATTTTAAAAATCAATAAAACAGTTTTTTTTTTTTTTTTTTTTTTTTACACAGCTTTGGTTGTAATATAAGAGCGTTAGTTTGGCCAGAACTGCTTTAAATGTTCCAGGCTCAGTGCGTGTAGGTTCCTTAAACCTTTTCATGGAATACACTGGTAGGTAAAGTTTGTGATCACTTTGTGAAATAATGTTTGCATGCTTGATGGTGTTTTGGAGATAATAGTAGTTTTACGATACATGTTCACACTTGGCTCCTCTCTGGCTACCTGTTAGTTAAGTAAATAAGTGAAGCTGCCAAGTTAAGATATTAACCAACTATACAGTAATAAAAACTAAGATATAAATTCTGGCTGGTTTTTTTCTTTTCTTTTCTTTTCTTTGTTTTTTTTTTTATGAATCTGGTTTCAGTTGCCTTGAAGGTACAAATCAGGACTTAAGATCTTACCTCTGAAGAAAAGGGATTTAGGAAAACTGAACCTTGCCATGAACAAATTTGTGATTTAAAGAGGCAGCATTACGTAAACTGTCCATGGAACTGTCCATCTGCTGAGCTCATTGAATGAGTTACTCTTCAGTGCAGTGATGGTAAAAAATGTTGTTAAAGGGTTAATAGAGGAGCCGTGTCGTGATAAGTTCCTGAAGACGGAGTTTCAGAAGGAGCAGGAGTTTCTTAAGGAGAAATTATGAAGTCAAATTTCTTTTAAGTCATGAATGACTCAACACCTGAAGGTAACATAGTTACTTGGTTGTGCTATAAAATCATACTATGTGGCTCTGAAACACATAATACTGCCCTTGCAGTATTTAGCAATCATAGAGCTGTGATTGATAGGCTAATTCTATGCCATTTAATAGGAATTATTAAGGCAGGGATGTCCAATGTGTGTCCCGGGAGCCATTCGCAGCCCTTGCAATGATTTTGTGTGGCCCCTGACTGCATTTGACGAGTGGTGCCAATTTGGCCCAGCAGCACAGGGAGTTGATTTAGGTGGACACTTCAGATCTCCCAGCTTCTAGCATTTAATTCCAATCTCCAAAGAATTGAAAAATGGTACAACAGTATGTGCCTGTCTCTTAATTAACACATAATTTACTCTGATTTGATTGTTTTCAAAAGTGGGACCTCAAAAAATCCCAGTGACTTTCACACAGAGGCAGCCTTGGAATGCCTTGATTAAACTTGGCCAAAGGGCAGCAAGTGTTTTTGACGAAAAGATCGATTCACATCCTGTCCTTGATGTGACATATAGAGGGGGGGCTGTTCTTGACTAACAATGTAAAACAACAAAACAGGGTTACAGGAAAGTGTGCATTTCTTCTAAAAAAACCCCAAAAAACTGCTTGATCCTTTTTATGTTTTCGAGCTACAATGATTTATATAGAACCACTTTTATAAATCCAGGCTAGTTTGTTTGCTTCACAAAAATATTGGAACTATATTTACTTATTGACTAACAGGCAACAGCAGAAAAGGTCTCTAATCTGTTTTTTTTTTTTGTTTTTTTTGTGCCTTCACTATTTTTGGTGATTTTGGCCTGAGTAGCAACAACTGCTCTAATGGCTGTTAGGAAAACATTTTGTGATAATTATACGACTTGCAATAAATTAATGAATAATTAAAACATGTTAATTTCCTTCTGCTTTCTGCTTTTGGGTTCACTGCAAACAGCATCTCAATTTAAAGAGTAGCTTTAATTTGAGTCTATTAACTCAACGTTTTTACCAGGGTTGCCTGGTGCTCCGCCTCAAAGGCGGGGCTAGGTCCACCCAGGCGTTTTGCTCAGCTGAATGGTTGTCACGGGAGATTAAAGGACTTCTCAAACATGCATAAAAAAATAAAATAAATCAATGCAACACTCCAGGTATGTTTTTGATGAGGGGATACAATTATAACATGCGGTGTCAATTTTACGTAATGCTGCCCCTTTAAATTTCCCTTTTTTTGGGGAAATTTAATTTAGAAAAGAGAAGTGAATACAAGATTGAAGGGAACCCAAAGCCACTCGTTTCCCCCTGGTCTTCCCAATCTCATCCTTCCATCGGAAAAAAGCGTGTTCATACATCTCTCCACTGTTGACTGCCCTCGTTTTTTATCCTCACGCCGACCACCGGCGGACTCAATGGGATTCCAAAAGACACTGGGTCCATTCGAGTGGAAAATGTGCTCCAAACATTGTGTTGCTTTGGCCCGCAGTGACGCGCAGGTTCCGCTTTGGTAACGGGTTATCAGCCGGAGCAGAGGCGGCCGCAGCGGAGCCCCCATTGGTCATCCTGCAGAGCAGCTCCCGACGGCCTGAACGAGAAGCCATGCCTGATGGATATCTATGAATTATATCTGAGGAAGGACCTTGGTGAATACTGAAAAAAATAAATAAATCCTTCTTCTACTCTTCGGCTTCATATGTAGTCTTCACAACATGTTGTTCTTTGTGTAAAATAATAATTTTAAATTATTTTTAACTTATGTGGAGATCAAAAGGTGCTTCACTAAAGTAAAAAAAATAAAATAAATAAATCACCAGTCTTTTTTTAATTTATTTATTTATTTAGTTAAAAGTAGCTGGATGTTTACAGCCCTACTTACTGTAAATTTAAAATGTAAAAAAATACCAAATCTGCCTAAGATTCTTTTGATTTGACCTCTTCCTGAGGCAAGACCAAGTGTCTTAAAGAGACAGAGGTCCAATTCCAGGGTGCTAATTTACAAAGTCAAATTTAAGTCATATTTGATATCTTTATGACAACTGAAGACAAAATAGTAACTTGATTGTGCTGTATAGTTCTGTGAACTGAAGGACATCCACTGTATTGAAAGATTAATGGAATATTATTACTCTTGTCAGGTACCGTATGAGCCTTGTCAAATCAGACCGTTGGAATTGTTACAGAGAACGGAACAGTCTGAATCTTTATGAGAATCAGTCCCAATCTGCTTCTGCATCCTCCTTCGTTTCAACGCGGTGGATAAAAAAAAAAAAACACAACAAAATTAAAAAAAAAAAAAAAACTGACTTTGTTGCAGCAAATGTTTTAAGCAGAAAGGCAGTTTTGCCTCTCAGAATGCCAAACCGGCATCGTTTCCCTCCAACAACATCTAAGTTTCAGGAAACAGTGGTACTGCTCAAGCACAATAAATTGCCCATCCTCTCCCCCCTCCTCCCCTACCCCCACTTTCCTTTGACCCCTCCGTCTCTCCGCGGTGATTGCCTCGCCTTGCTATCTCTGGACTGCAGTTCTGTTTGTGTAATGTCTCGATATGTCAAAAAAAAAAAAAAAAAAAAAAGAGCAGCCTGTTAATTTTATGATCTGTCACACGTCTAGCTGTCTGTGACGGGCAGTGGGCGACTGGCTCTGGACTTCCTTATCGCTCCGTTCATTCCCGTCCCCCGACAGACTGGAGTCAGCTCACATATTGGTTCCCCCTCCCCTCATGCTACTGAGAATAGGTCAGGTCACCATGGAAGGAGATCATTCCGATACTTTGGCTTTGAATAACTTCCGAGGCTGCATCAAACTGCATCACTGATGATAAATGCAGTTATTTATTGCCAAACTTCATTGTTGAACTTTATTTTTCTTCGTTTCCCCCCCCCTCATTAAATCGCAGCGCAATCTAAACATGCATTTGTATGCAGATGACGCCGACGATTCAGTCGGAGCGTAATTAAATTTAACAATGGTCCGAGGAACAATTCCTGGAATGTAATATCGCCTTGACAGCTATGATATCCTGTTGAGCATCTTCATTCACTCCAGTCACTTTAGTTTGTGCTTTCAAAGCAGGCACAGGGAGACGGGGGCCCTAAAAACAAGCTTTCATCAGAAAGGAGAAATGAGAAAATGATCTACGTGACACTCTCTACAGCCTCCCGGGAAATGTTTCATAAAGCCAGCGTTAACCGGGAGAGTGTGTGCTCTGCCGCACGCGCGTGCCGGTGTGTGTTCTTAGCAGCAAATGCTAACAGAAGCGACGATGAAGGACAGCGACAGCCTCACGTTTAGAGCAATATCGGGTCTTTGTGTATTTCCACTGTGGGGAGCCACGACAAATGCCACAGTTACCAGAGACCTTTACATAACTGTGAAACGATATGACGTTCTGTTTGATGTTTCAAGGTAGAACTGTTTTTTTTTTTCTTTCAGTTCTTTTCCATTCACTGTAGAACTGTATCAGTTTGTTTAGTGGAAATGTGCCAATTTTGTAAAAATACACGCCTTTTGAAAAAAAAAAGGTTTGCACTGGGATGAGTCACATGATCAACAGCCAGATGTCACCGCTGGAGAAAGAGTCAAAAAAAGACGACAGGAAGTACTGGGCAGCAGAGCTCTCACAGCATTACACTGTTCATAGACAATGTGTGGAGTCCCCCGATGAGTTACCAGGCCAGCTTCACTTTTACCTTATTTCCAAACTAACCCCAATTCCTGATGTGCCTCAGAGACGTTCTGCGAGTCCAACACCAGATGTGTGTTCTGTACAACTCGCGGTCCAGCTGAGGGGCTGCAGGAAAGGCCCCGGCCCCTCAACACAACAACAGCCAACCGTCTGCATTTCTGCTGGCGGTGAAGCCGGGCCCCCGAGCCCGGTGCTGAAACTCCGGCTGCGATTCGCTTCTGCTTCGAGCTACACGCCTCGTGCCCGAACTCCTTCAACAAAACACCAGCAAACTCCTTAACTGTGTTAGCACCCGTAAGCCTCAGAACAGTTTAGATCGCTCAGAGCTTTTGCATCCATCCCAAAGGAGTTGAAGGAGAAGTTAAATTTGCTAGTAAATGCAGATGGAGCTGGGTTTTTTACAGCTTAACCTAACTTTTGACTGAGGAACTGGTAGGATTATTTTATTCCAGTACGGTATAAAAATGTATCCGTTCATAGTATGTTCTTAGGTGAGCCTTTTTTTTTTTTCTTTACATCTAGGAAAGTGGTTCTGGTGAAATAACCAACAGTCCCGTGAAGAATAAACTGGGACATTTCCACATTAATTCTTAAGTATAATGGTTAAAATTGCAGATATTTAGCTTGGAGATTTCCAATAAAGCATTTTTTTTTTTTTGGAAATATATGTCCCCAAAATTGAAAAGTCTCGTTTAGCCTGTATCGAGAGCACTTTTTCTTTTTTTTTTTTTTCCAAAGTCATGTCTCCTCACTTCAAAAGCAGCAGAATTAAAGATCTGAGCAAATCCAAAAACATGTAACCCCCCTCCCCCCACCCAAGAGACCCAAGCTTTGTGAGGATGAATTAGTAATCTTTTAATCAAATCTCCCTTCTTAAAATAAAGACACTATATCCGTCTATCTGTGTTTGACAAACACAGAGCAGGTGGGACACTTTGCTATGCAAATCTGAGCGGCGTCTGCCAAAATTGGGAACAGCCATCGGAATCACAAGGAGGCTTTGTCTTGGAGCAGAAAATGCAAACATATTCCAAACATACAGAGGAATTGTATGCTTCAAAGCCACAGGTACACACTGAAAGAAAGAAATCTTCACCTAAATAACTACAGATGAGCGGGAAACGTTGGGGTGCTGGAAGAATGCCACGAGGCAGATATTTGGAGGGTTTAGTGGCAAAAGTGTTTTTCTGTATCGTCTGGGTGTGTGTGTGTGTGGGCGTGTGCGTGTGTGTGTGCAGTGAGATGAATCCCTATAGACACATTGCATGTTATTTAGATCCGGAAATGTTGCGCGTGTGCACTTTGCCGTTGGGCAAAAAGATGATTCTTTTAATTGCCATATGTAGTCATGTTGCCCTGGTATAACTCTGTTAATAAAATGACACCTGGAGGTGTAGGTGTTATTAGTTTAGTAAAAGGAGAAAATGCAGAAAAAATTGTTGAAGAACTACTCAAAACTACTGGTATACTTCTTTTTTCTCATTCCCGGTGTTGGCTACTCTACACAGACACATTGCCATAGCAACCGACTGGAAACAAAGCTACTTGGGTATCAGGATTCAACGATAAAAAACACAAATATTTCCCACACAAAGAACAGAACATTCAGTCTGTTGCTATATTATGTTGCAGGGTTGATGTTTATTTTGCGATTATTGATAAGTGATCGTCCAAACACTAACAATTTAAACACCTGATAATCAGTCAGAGTTGATGTGTGGATCACCTCGTTTTGTCCTCACTGAACTGAAACACACCGAATTCCACAGCCCGTCTACACATTAAGGTTGTCAAAGTCAAGCTAGCGTAACTAACCTACTTCCCTCTCCCTTGCTATTTTTTCCTGACCTTGTTATGTTGTCAATTGGCAGCTAAGCACTGCGTCCCATTTTCGTTTATACAGATCATGTGTATATTTAAGATTTAGCGCGTTATGTTGACAACTTGACAGCTAAAACCAATAGTAGTCATTGTCTGCAAGCAGTTTTTTGCCCTCCAGCAGGAAGCTGGAGGATGGGATTATACTTGTGCAACGTCATGTTGCAAAGTGTCTATAGAAGCCCTTTCAATTCAAAACAGAAACTATTTCCTCCTGTGGAGATGAGTGGTGATGTGGTTTAGGTGAGCCTCAGTCGAACGACAAAAGAACCCCAATGCCAAGAAGGTTACCATTTTTCTCCCACTGCCCACTGAAGGACAGAATAAGGAACTACATGAAACACTGGAACGGTAGATGGGGGCGGGGAAAGGTGAGCGCTCTCCCCACCGTGGTCTGAAAAGTTCCCACATACTGAGATTTCAGCGGGAAGACTTGGGGGTGGGGGGAGGTTGATGCGGTTTTGCTGAGTGTTTTGTTTGGATCCACCGAATCTGCTCAGTTTCTCCGCAGACACTTAGTTGTTAGAGAGCAGCGAGATACGGTTACTTTTAGTAGACACACATTTGGAAAATCAATTTTGAGTTTTCAACACATGCCATAGACAGCCCTGCTTCTGTCTTCAATGAGACTGATACACCACATTGTTCAGTCCTAATGAAAAGCTCTGCACTGCAGCACAGACCCGGCGTCTCTAGAGGCCTTCCAGCCTTGTGAGATTGAATACTGATTTTCCCACGTTTTGAGTTTTGCTGGATGAGATGTCTTACCAAGAGGCTTCCATTCTCAAATCACTGGTGCAGCAGACACACACATGGCAATCATACGAGAGAAGGATCCTCACCTTCGGCGGCCTCGTTGTGCGAGACTGTTTGTCATGAGCGGGGAGTGAAATGTCAGTTGTGTATTCCCAGCACATCTTCGAGTCGGAGACAAAGGCAGGTTTGTTGCAACGGTAGAAAGGGTTGTTTGTCTGGGGCCACTTCTTTTTTTTTTTTTTTGTACAGTCTGGACAGAGGGTGGCACACTTCAGAGGCCAGATGGAAAAATATGACAGGCAAATAGAGCAGAAAGTCTATTGTAGTAGGTAATGACTTTCTGGAGGATTCATGCTGGGAATATGAAAGGAAACACAAACACACACACTGCACACATCCACACAACCACTCTTCTCCTTTCTTCTGCCTTTCCTTTAAAAAAAAAAAGACACTAAGAGCAAAACACCATAAGGAAATTCAATTGAGCATAAACAATGTCCAGTCTATCTACCTCCCTACATATTTATCTATAGACCTAAAACGACCTAGTGATGCCCAGAGATGCTTTCCTGTTAATGACACAAGGTGTGAGATACTTTTTAATGACAAAGGAGCAAATATTTTTGTCTGTAGATGTGCCCCAAGTCGCATTTAATGCAGAGTTTCGAAAAACCTGAATGATTTCCACATCTTGATAGTGCACCCTTTCATATTGACCTATCAAATATCAAATATTATAAATAATATCAAGTAAAAATACAATGAATTTGTGATTGCATCTTCGCCAAATGTACATTTCAAAGTGGGGCTGTTAAAATTAATGTGCTAATTCACATTCTTTTAACAGCGTTTCTTTTTTTGGCGCATTAATTGCATCGGTTTCTGTATTTTTGGATGTCGCCTGCGCTGCAGTTTGAATGTTATTTTGAACGTGATCGCCTATGTCTTAAAATAAGCAGTATCTGAAAACAGCAACTCCCTCTGTCCTCTACTTGTCCTGTATCCTGTAGTCAGAGCACAGGAACAACCGCAAGGACAACCCCAAAATTATCTTACTGTTGTTGACGAAACAACGTAGCAAAACATCATTCAAGACTGAGCAACACTGAACCGCTTTGAACAAATGAAATACATGACCAATTATACATACGAAAGCATAAAAGACATGATCCCAAGTTTGACTGTTGCATTATTATAACTATTATATGTGACTATTACATAGAATTATTGGTGATGATTGGTGACCATTATTACTATTATATAAACGTATTATATGTGAAAATTAAACCACATTAAAAAGAAAATGTGTCAGAAAACTTTTTTCTCATTTTATGTCCAGCCACGTAAATTGTAAGACACTATCAGCTATTGTTAAAAAAAAAAACAACGCAATTTTGCAATTGCAGTGTTTCCGTCAAAAATTAAATGAACTTAAAATTACATGTGAAAAATTTTGTTCTCTATAAGACATTAGAATACATTACGCGCCATCATCCCCCAACTACTTCCTGTCGTCTTCATCTTTTCTGCCGGTAGTAATATCCGGTTTTTGGTAAGATGACTTGTGTGATGGAAAAAAAAAAAAAAAAAAAAAGTGTTTCCATTGCAGTTTTGCAAAGTACACAACTTTTGATACAGTCGAAAAAACACTACTTTTTATTGAAAAACTTTAGTTTTTTTCCATATTTACATCAAGCAAATTTCTTTTCGCGATTTCAGTTTGCACAGTCACATCGGTGAATGGAAACACAGCTACTCTTGGTGTGATTGCTTTCGTAAGCCTTCTGAGATAAAGTCATCGTTCAAAACTCTGTCTTCACCTTTTCCTGCAATGAACAATTAACGTCTTTTTCATACTGGCTTAATTAGGGCTGAGGCCACAACAGGTGACCGTCTACAAAGAACACCTGAATACAGTGTGGAGTTGAACAGGACCAGGGAAGAGGGCCGTAACATGTAGCCTCGGTTCAACAGAATGCTGTCTTTGGTGGGGGAAGGAGATGTTTTAAATAAATAAAAAAATACTTAAAAAAAAAACCCAATGAAAATAGCTGCCATTTTTATTGCAATTTTATGCTGAAGATTTTACAGGTGGTGTAGACTTTTTGCAGCAGAGTGGTTCTACGTGTCAACATGTCATCAGGCGGTTTCAGCGGGTTTTGTGTTTTTAAGCTGATATAGTTTTGATATTTTCAACTTGCATGATCTTTTTGACCCAGCAACATTTACCTGTAGTTAGCTAAATTTGACCGCGAGCGGTAAAACTTGTACATCTCACGGTAGTGGAGTGCTGCCTTCTGCACTGCTCAGATGTTGCTATCTGTTAAAAAAAAATCCTCTAAGTCCTGTACTTGAATTGCAAATACAGTCAGAAAATAAGCAGAGGAAATATGTTGAAAAGAACATATAATGCATGACCATTAGGCTCCCCAATATCACACAGATTCGGAATGAACTATAGTTTCATCCATTCAGACACAACAGGGCACGAATGAAGGAAACTACACAAAGTCCGTCAACATCTACTCCTGGCAGCAATAAAATGTATTTATGTCCTGCAAATCCTGAGTCACACTCATCAGTCATATCGAAACGTGCGTCGTCGATACCCGCTTATCCTCGCAAGTGGAATATTCTGCTGCCTAATTCCACCGGTCATCGGGCGAGTCGCGGGCTGACCAAGTCTTACGGTCGCATCGTAAGACATGTTTGAGCGATGGAAGCGCCACTTCAGCCTTTTTCTTAAAGGAAACGTCGCTCTACTGTACTGTACGCCGCCGGTGGCTCCGTGACCTCCTTCCCTTCCCTGTGATGAGCAGACGAGAACGACCAGAGGCAAGGCAAGGAGGGAAGCGGTTGTCATTACTCCGGGTCGGGTGTTTCTCTTTGATTTGGGGAGAAATAGGTTCTGCATTAATGGAGTCATTCCGTGGCCCCGGCTCCTGCTTCAAACCGAATGAAAACAAGAGACCGGGGAATGATAGCCGCAAGCTCTTTTTGTGCCCCCCCCCCCATCCCAACCGCACGCACAGACTGTAACATTAGTGTATAGAGTTGAGTGTACGGCACAAAAGGAGTCATTTTGCTATGCAAATGATATCCTTATGCCAAATTCAAAACAATGCAATTTACTGTAAACATACCCACGCATGGAAATGAGTCGAGGACCATGTTTCATGTTTGAAATATTTATCGGCAGATTCATCAGAAAGCTTTATAATTACAACAATAAGAACAACAAAATTGCCTCTCTTTGCATTATGCATGCACTCAATATGCCGTGTGGTGCACTGTTTACTTAACTAAGTTTCTCAAATGAAAATACATTTGTTTGCTTTGATTTAACTGCACCGGCAAGTCTTCTAATTGAAGATCGTAAAGAAACAGATGAGCTTTAACAGTAATCAAGCTGAAATTAGCAGCAGGCTCACAGTCACAGGTGTTGAGCCCTCAAATCAAGATGCAAGGGCCAGCGATGCTGGCTGTATTGATTAGCGGCTAGCACCGTGTGTGCCACACAATCAGCATTCCGTCAACCTCCTCCGCCCCACCCAACCCCCCCGGGTCCCCACCCCGGAATTAGCCGCATCTGCATCCACTCCTCGGCGCTCCTCGCAACATGGTCAACTAATCATCATCACAAACCATTCAAACTTTCGGGGGAGGGGACGCTGATTGCCTGTGGAAAGTGCGCCGTCGATTGCGGCGGCTCCCTCCACGCTCGAGTTTGAAGAATGTCTTTGAGAATTAAGTTTGTCTGAGAGTTTCCAATTTCCACTTGTTTTCTGTTGCACACAAAACTTAAAATGCCTCATGAATGTAGATTTTTTTTTTGTTGTTGTTGTTTTTTCTCCCCCTTCCTTTCTTCAGAGATCTGACGGTCATTTGATTAAAGTGGCACTCCTGACTGCATTAGCATCTCTAGCTCTCGCCGCTGCAGTGGTTGTCGTCCTTCGAAAGTGGACTCTGCGGCACTACTTTGTCCTTTAGACGTGACGATTGACTATGCAAAAGTATTCATACCACGCTGTGTCATAACAATGGGCTACCCTAACACATGGAAACAATATAATGATTGCTTGTTCGCCAATTTGACTGAATAACTTGAATAACAGACTAAAAACAACAATTATCTCTGTTGCTAAATTATTGAATAAGAGTGTTTTGGAATCAAAAGTTTTGCTTATTTTGCCAATATGGGGTTTTCAAATAAAATGCATTTAATTAGTTACAAAGATTACCACAGATTACGTTAAAGAGGCTTTTTTTTTTTTTTTTTCAATCCAACTTCACCTCTTTTCTTTTTTTTTTTATATCACTCGCTTGTGGCGTGATTACAGTGAAGCCGTAACGACTTTACTGCATGTGGCTTTTCTTTTCAGGCTGCACTCAGAATCCATCGAAAGGTTCCAAGACTGACAGCCACCGGTTGCGTCTGATTCTTAATGTTCCAAGTTTGTACGCCTTGCTGAGGTCGTTTATGTATAAATGCAGTTTCAGTGAGTCAAGAAATTGGATAATAATAAGAACTTTGACTCAAGGTTCTGCAAACCTTGGAACAAGTGTCCCTCTGTGTTTTGTGCCATTTCTCATGCTTGGAGATAGACTTTTATGTGTTGTACTTTAGAATGTATGCTTTATCCTAAATCATATCCAAGAATTTATCTTAAATAGAATGAGTAGTTGTGACATTTAAGAGGAAAAAAGTATCCATACAAAAGGATGTTGCCGCCACAATGTTTCACAGTGGAGATGAAATTCTGTGCATTGTTTGTCTTCAACCATATTAATATGTTTAATGAAGGGGGAAAAAGTTAGTTTTAACATGCAAAATTAAAACTGGGTATTTTTATGCACTGAACTTTAAAGTGAGCGGTATGTCTGACTCATTAGAGGTGAGCACTAGCCTCAAATTAATGTGAAACTATGGACTTTTCAAATTTCTGATTGTCACATTTAAAAGAATAAAAATGTCCTCTCCTTTTACAGTTTTGTGCTTGTTGGACTGTCGCATAAATTTCCAGCATCGGTATATGACAAACTTTCATAATGCAATAAAAAGAATGTGAGCAGGTTTAAAGTGGTGAGAACGATTTCAGAAGCTGTTCTTCTTTCCACGTCATTCCGGGCCCAACTCGAGATTCCTCCTCCTCAACGCCGGCGCAGTCATGACCTAAATGTCATTACAAGTCAAGTGTACTACATTTTCTGCACTTCTGAATGTAACTGGTGCAAATCCAGACGCCTGACCTTTAGAAATTCACATAAGCTGTACAATCTTTGCACAGGAGAAAGCTCTCGGTGACAGAGCGGCCGAAGGGGGTTGGCGGAGGGTGCTTAGAGAAATGACCACCTGAGACAGAGGGATCCTCTGTGTGGCCCCGGTGAAAGGACAACAGAGGTGTAATGAGGACCGTGATAGACATCGGGCTGGTATCACGTAACATCACTGGAGAGTCTGGGAGAATAAGAAAGAAAAAAAAAAAAAAAAAAAAAAGCTTTCAGACAAAGAGCGGTGCAGGGAAATGCTCTGGTTTATTCCCCTTTGCGTCCCGTTGGTGACGCCGACTGAAACAAGCGAAGCAGTCCAACGGCACGCTGCAATGCTGTTCCTAACAACTGGGTTTGCAGGGATGACACCGCCACTGCAGCTACCTGACAGGAGCTGGCGAAACATAAGATTCTGCCACATTCCCTGTGTACAAACAAGACATGGCTGCAAAAAAAAAAAAGGGGGTGGAGGAATGGGTACCGTGTAACAACTCTTCCTCTGTTTTCCGTTTCTCTGCGCGTGTGAGTGTGTGTGATTCTGAAAACCTTCCCTTTGCTTGTCTCGTATGGTCAAAACACACCTCAAGCTTTTCCCTTGAGGAGTGGACAAAAGGACAGGGTGAGTAGGATGGAATGCACAAAGGAAAAGACATGGAGGTACAAAACACTGAGAAGGTGCCTGTGTGTCAGTTTGGACCCTGATGGTAAATGTTCTGGCAGGAGGAGTTAACAAAATGACTGGCCACGTTTCACTTTTTCAAGCATGACAAGATAAGAAGTTATTTGTGTTCTTAGTAATTTGGAACCAAAGACCCTAATACGTATTTGTATTTTTATTTTTTTACAAAATTATCATTTGCCAGTGATCTGTTGCTACTTTAGCTAGAACATTTCAAGGATAACAAATCTTGCCATACGATTAATTGTCCCAGAACGTATTGCGAACCAATAATATTGTTGTTTTGAGACAATTTTCAAGAAATACAATGGCAATAACGGAAGAATATCACGAGAACACTTACATCAATAAAAGTTCAATTCGAATGAACATTTAAACATTGGAACTGGGAGACATGGTTAAATATCCAAAATAAATAAACAGAAATGACAAATAAAAGGAATTCTGAAGATCGGCTTTGGTAGAAAGCAAGAGAAAAAAGAAAAATGATAAATGGAGCAAGTGAAAATTGCTGCGTTTGTTTTAGTTTATCATGCGATTAGTTGATTTATTGTTTATTGTGACAGGCCTGCAAATGCAAATACTCCAGGCGTGTTTTTGATGAAGGAATAACATTATAAATCGATGCACAGCTAAAACAAAAAGTCAGATTTACATAGTACTGCCCCTTTAATAAAGGATCACTTGTGCATTTCACAAACATAATTAAGATTTAATAAATCCCCAACTGTATTTCAAAAAATGTGCATTAGCTTAGCACCGAAAGCTGCTTAGCAGTTGCCAACATTAGCATTGTTAGTGGCTAATGGGTAGCTAGTTGCGGTATTTTCACAGTGCTTACAAATTGATCGACAATTACTCATTGTCTTTTATTAGGGTAAGAATCTCAAACACTCATGGGTACTAGTAGATTTAGCTGCACCAAATATACAAGAACAGTTTAAATATTGGTGGCTGGAATTTGTAAAAAAAAAAAGCAGCAATGGAAACCATTAGTGGAAATCACAGATGTCATTATATAAAAAGTTGCCGCCACACACTCATGAGTTGAGGTTGAAAATCTGTTGACTTGCACATTTCTTCAAGAGAAATATGAGAGAGAACCATTGGGTTCTTAAATCAATTTCGCATTAATGCTGAACTGGTTGGATTTCACGGTTCTCAACCCGTCTCTGAACTCTGCAGTTGCCGTGGATGGAGATCTGGGTTTCCACTTTAGGGTGATGCTCCTCCTGGAAGACGAGCGGCTCGGCATCAGGGGATGTAATTAGTCCCGCACACAGACAACTCTCAATAATTGGACTCGGTAGCTCAAAACCCTTTCTTGGTATGAAGTCCAGAACTCCTAGGAGGCACAGATTTAAAGACCGTTCCCATGTGTACCATGGTATTGGCAAAATGTCTAAAACAAGGCCTTGCCATGAACTTGCATTTTACAGTTTTTTTTTTTCTCTTCCCAGGCATCAGGCTGATCTCTGTGTAATAGAATAATATCTTGATGCGACTCAATGACATCCGGACTCATTCCACCTCTTTTGTACACTCTGCTGTTGTTTAAAAGTCTTAAGACTTTCATCTCTCAGTGCTTCGGTGGTACAATTTTAGGTCATGTTTGTGATGATGAATATGTAAATCTTCTGTGTTTACTCTAATAATGCTTATTTGGTTTCGTAGATGGTGGTTGGGAAGCCACAGAGGAGTGGGAGTAACCCCATTACAACGCCGCGCCATAACCATGCAGAGGCCCAGGGGAGGTCATTATGGAGGAGCTGTTTGCTATCTGTAATTAACATACGAAGGGCTGATTACTTCGTTCGGCGGTTAGCCTGGATCCGTGTTTTTAACCAGTCCGCAAGATTAAAGGAAGAACCTGAAACAAACAGAACAATCCGTGTTATTGTTAAATCTCTGCCCACGTTGGGTTCAGTTGAACTCGCTGAGAAAGAGAAACGACACAATCCCGATCCGGCCGGTGAGGTGTGTTTGGTTCTGAATGGCAGGAAGACCAGGCAGGAACCAATGTGGGGCTTGTGTGTGCTGTCCCGGCGGTGTTCCTCGCGTACGTTCCGCTGCGACGGCCAGCTGTTTGCAAAGGAAGTCTGCACGAATAAAGAACAATCCGAGCAGCCGCTTCCTCTGCCGTTTTCAATTCGACGTCACACAGAATGAGAGGATGAAAGCGAAGCGAGTGAGAGATAAGGAAGGAAATTGTGAAAAAAGAAATTAGCACACAGATGAGGAATGTCGGATGCAGCGTGACAGTGGAGGGCGGCGGCAGAATGCGTGAGAATGCGGGTGATTGCAAAGGAACGAGTTCGATCTGAATATAGAAACGGATCAGAGAGAGGTCATATTTAAATGCATTCTTTCTGCTTCGTCCTGTTCTCCATGCAAAACAAACATTGATTTTCACCACTTCCCTCTCTATCTGCCCCCCCCCATCGTCCCAGCGCTTGATAGCGCCGTTCCTGTCGGGAGACGGCCGCTTTGATTTGTATTCTTGTGGGGAAAAAAAAAAAAAAAAAAAAAAAAAACTCGAATTCATGGGAGGGAACAGGTGTGGAGCTGGCCGCGGATCGCTCTGAGGCAGTTCCCAGGCACGATCTAATTCAGCTGTTGGAGGCAACGGGCGAGTGTTCAAACAAACGCCATCTTTGGTTATCAGGGCCCTGCCTCATCCCTCCATGTGTCAGTTTCTTGCCAAGTGCTTTGCACGGAACTTTAATTTCATGGGCTGCAGGCCGGATTTCTAAATAGACAGGTGGCTCTATTCACATTCATATCATCAGGTAGAGTAAAACCTCGCTGCTTAGGACTATGAAATGTTACAATGTTGTTGTGGATGATGAAGCTGGTTCAAATAACAGCAGATAACTTCAGTAGCAATGATTTAATGGACTATATCACCAGAGGTTTTTGTTTATCGCTCCAACGAGGCTGAAGTTGGTTTCCGACTGCAACTTCCCATCCGGAAAATGGCTAACGGGCGATTACCCCTAATTTTTCACCACCTTCAGCATCTTTAATTTACTGTATTTAAAAAAAAAAACAAAACAAAAAAAAAACTACAACACCTAGAGTCTTCAAACCTGGACTAGGTTATTCTCAGCTAATAGCACAATATTTAAAACCAAATGTGGAATTTGTGAAATTTTAGTAAAGGACGATTTCAGCCCTCTTTTTGCATCTGGACCATGTCAGAACTGAACTCCTCTTTCTCACATTTTCATTATATCAAGTTTTCGCTTTTTTGTTTCCTCTCATAAAAGATGCGCAAGACAGTGAAAAATTAGGTCAAATTGCCACTTATTGAATTATCACAAACCAGATAAATGTCTCACAAATCACATTTGCTTTTAAATATTCTGATATTAGTTGACGATAAGCTAGCCCGGGATTGAAGAGTCTCGGCGGTGTAGTTTTTAACGGCGAAAGACGCTGAAGGTAATGAAAAAGTAGGTGGAATCACCCTTTGGGCGTTTCCCAAACCGGAAGCTGAAAAATGGGAACCAACGTCAGCTTTGTGATGGACCAGGAGTGCAAAAACAAGTCATAATCTTTCTCCAGACATTGCCAATCCAGAACAGAGCTGGAGTGACAAGTCGTATCTAAGATGCTAAGTTGCTAACTAAAATGTCGTTGACGTAATATGTAGCTAATATATGTAGCATTTTTCTAACAATTCAAGTTGTCACGGTTACTTGATTGTGCTATAAAATACCACTTTGTGGACAGAAAACACTTCATCCTCCCTCTTTATTACTGCAGCACTTAAAATATGCGCCATCATACCTCTCTCGGTTTCATGCATGCTGTGTGGTGTGTAAGTAGCTCGTATGAAGCGAAGATGAGGATTTTTTTTTTTTTTTTTTGGCTTACCGGTGTTGCCTGTTAATTTAACACAGCAACCAGTTGCCAGAGTTTCCTGCTGTTCGACGCGCAACACGCCAAAACCCCGACAAACACGCCTCACCAGCTGGTCGGCGCCCGTTTCAGCAGAAGTAATTTAGAAATAGTAAATACTTTCCGTTTTGCTAACTGATACGCGGCGGCGGCGCGCGCACATATGGACGCACACACTCTCTTTATGCAAGCGAAATAATAAATGAAAGAGCCCGAGGCTGTTTCACTGCGTCAACCCAGGGACGAGCAGGTTTGAAGCTCTGCAGGTTTGAGATGTTAATGTTTTCCAGGTTTGAATGGAGGCGTAACGGAGAGCCAGCCTGCAGTTCACTGCGCTCTCTGGAGAATTCTGTTCCTCATCCAAAAGGTTCTGAGGCTCATTTAGAACCCAAGGGGATCGAGATAAGCAGGAAAGAATGAAGGGAAGTTTTCTTTTTTTTTTTTTTTTGTAATAATTTTGACTTTTTCTTCTGCATCGCTTCAAAGCTAGCCGGATGAAGGCGGTGGATTTATTTATTTCCATGTGGTGAGGAAGAACACGTCTCCCTCAACCCAGGGAGTTTTTGTTTTTTTTCTTTACCCACAGGTGCGCAGCAGAAGTTGCATATTAACAAAGAAGACAATTGCTGACTGTTGATCGAGGGATTCAAACCGAGCTCCGGGGCACTGCCGTCTTTCATCAGACTGCTGATCCAGTCTGAACGCACAAACTTAGCAAAAGAAGGGGACGCCTGCCTCGTCAGGAATTCACACTCATACACCAAAAGCAGAGGGCAGTCTTGTTTCCCCCCCCTCTCCGTCTTCCATTGTTCTGCTCCTGTAGCTTCATCAGCATTTCCCCCCCCGCCCCCCGTTTGAAAGCAGGGGATTATGCAAGAGAGGCAGCATCAGATGATAGGTAGCTCATTCCCTTCCCCTCAGTACCACCCCCACTCCCCCTTGTCTTTAAGTCTCTCAACTGCTGAGCATGTAAATCCGCATCGCCTGTAAGAAAACCGCCTCTCAACAGTCGAGTCGCTTCACTGACAGGCAGCACCGTCAGCACACAAAACACTCTCGCTCTCAAATATTTTACCAAGTCAAGGTCAATCAGATGTATGAGGCATCGGTCCCAACAACGTGTCTGAGAGCGGGGAAGACGGGTTGTGCGTGCAGGCGAGGCGATACGATATGGAACGGAACGGAACGTTTCGGGAGATTTCAGGCAACACTTGATGGGCTTTACTGAGCAAAAGCAGCTTTGGAGCCACTGTATGGTTTCCACTGAGTGAAAGGTGGCAGTGAAAAATCAGGCAAGAGCTCAGTTCTAGGAATCTACAGTAAGGCAGGAAGAAATGAGACGATGATGATGACGGTATTTTGTTTCAAGAAACAAGTATGGTTTCTCTTTTCGGACCCTTAGACCGACCTGGGGTCGGGTCTTTAATAGAACAGCCCATAACCTCCAAGCATTAAGGTGCTGTGAGGGCAGTGTGAAGCAACCATGTGTTTATTTCAGACTCTCATCTTATTGGCCAGAACCAACAACAACAGTGTGAGTAGCCAATGAAGGCCAGCATGTTAATCTTCTGTGACTTTCTGCCACACCCCCTGAAACGACACAGATTTATTCGGTAAAGTACAAAGTTGACCGCTTTAAAACCTCTGAGACTGATACTTTAAGCGTAGGGTGATGTCTTGAGTCTTCAGGGGTGACTGAAGACAAAAAACAAATCTCAATTTCTAACATGTTGGTATTGAACTGAACTTACGCTGGGAAGTTTTGCTGGAAAACCAATAACACTTGACCGCTTTATGACACTTTTTTTTTTTTTTTCTCCTAGGTTGTTTTCAATTAACATATGTGCGACCAACATCAAGCATGTATGAAAGTGAAAACAAACAAAAAAAAGTTGTTCTGAAAAATATTTCACTGATAAAAATCAGAAAGGTGAAGTGTGTGCATTTGTATTCAGTCTCAACAACTCAATAAATTCTCCAACCATGTTTTGCTATACTTAAAGCTGCGGGTGTTTTTATTTCTTTTTTTTGATTTGGATATTTTTGGCCATTGATATTAACACCAGCTCAATTTAGTAATTGGCAAATTCTGAATATACATTATTGTGATGAATTTAATGTACGGAACTCAGGGAAAAAATGTAGCTTACCCATAGAATCACTTTGGTTTAGTCTAATATCTTAATGCAATACCTGAAGGCTTGTGGTTGTAGATTGACATATGCGCTTTTTGAAAGCGCTGCAACTTCTGCATGAAACGTGTCTGCAAATAACTGTCAACACATGATGTTCTCCCACAGGATTATCTAACAAAAATCAATCCGAATCCAAACCTTTGATGCACTCTCCTTCATTGACCCGTGTCAGAACTTGTGGAGACGAGTGAAGTTGTTTTTATTGACGGCCTGGGATCTTATGCGCAGTGCCCCAGAAACCCATCTGATGCTGTCGCGCTAACGCACATTGATTATCGGGTGCCAGTGAGTGAACTGTCTCTGAACCTTTGTGTCTCCTCTGAGGCTTTGAATCGTCTTTTGAGTCACGGTGCCATGTTTCTTTTTTCTCTCTCCCTCTCTCTTTCGACAGGAAGTCTCTCTGTCCTTTTAGCTGATGAAATCTCCCAGTCTCTGGGCTTTTCTTTTCTTTTTTCTTTTTTTTTTAAAAAAGGATCCGCTCCCGTATCTTCCCCGCTCCGATGAAGGTTCAGATCTGGAGATTAAAGCTTTGGGCGACGACGTTTTATGGCCACGCAGCTAACAGCAAACGTCCGACCAAACAACTGCTTCTCTGGCATTAATATTTCATTGAGCATTTCACATTGGATTAAAAAGAACTCCCATTATTCTTGACTATTGATCTTTTCCTTATGTGGTGAGTAAGTACCGTCAGCCTCGATTTCCCATTATAGAATCAGGGTCAGCTCCCTTGACGACATTTCCTGGCACGCTGTGATTAGCGATTGTTTGCTTTGAACCTATTAACAAGATGATGCGGGGACCGTGGTTCCATCGACTGACCTGTTGATAATCCCCTTGCACTGCCAATAAATCATTAACTACATTTGCTTGGCCTATGAAAGTAGATCCCCTCTTACATCATTGGCATGTGGCGATACATTCTGCCATCGTTTAATAAGCCCGTTAAGAGTTTACAGTGCAATGAAAAGGCAACGATGCTGTAATTTGCTCCGCATTAATGCCTTCACTTCATTTTATTTTTCTGTATAATGACTCGGCACAGTGGGCAACCTCACGGTTTGTGTTAGGTTAAGGAAGATTATGCCTCCGTGCAGCTTTATACGTCACGTTTAATCGTTTAAGATCTTAAAATAATTCGATTGGCAAACAAGTACATTTGAAAAGTGCCGTTTTCAAAATGATAATGTAATCCAACCAACTTGGTTCCAGTTGTAAACTGCGTCTAATGACCGGTATGTGCAATAACTGCCGAATTTTCATGTCATGGTGGGGGAACTTTGGCTCACTTTCTTTGGGAAACTGATTAAATTCATCAAATTTGAGGATTCTTTAAGTATAGCTGACCTGCCTAAGATCATGACACAGCATCTCGACTGAATTTAATTCAAGGATTATGATCCTTCTGCGTAATCCGAGTGCAGGTGAATTTAAGGTCGTGGACGAATTCGTGGTTTAATCAATTATGAAAAGTCGTCCAGATCCTGCAAACAGCGGAGCAACATTCCCATTGGTTGGGTTCCAAATCACTGCAAACTGCACCTGTTCTTGAATTACTTATGATTGAGGCAAGACGTTTGGCTTTTTAACATAAATACTTCGATAAGTTTTATGTATCATAACTTTCCTAAAATTATGGCCTAATTTTTTTTTGTTTTTTTTTGGCCTAAATCACCATTTGGCAATAAAAAGATGACATTGCTCAGTATTTTATGAAATATGGGATTTCTTAATTTTGCAGGTTTGGTAGTCGTCAGGCTTGACTGTGGCTCATGAAACTGACCAGAAACCATTCGGCTGTTTGCCTTTAATTTGCTGATTGAACAAGGGGGGAAACAATAATAACATACGTAAGATTTTCTTCAGTTACAGCAAAACATTTTCCCCATAAGTTGGCTCTTTTTAATCCAAGTTCAGCAATTATTGCCTTAAAACAATCTAAGGCTTGTAGCCTTAGATTATTTCAACTGTACCAAGACATTTATACAACAAACTAGACCTAATATACCGAGTACGATTTTGTATTTTTTCAGACTCCACAGCAGACTGATTATTAAAATCAACTCTCAGCTGCACATTAGCGCAGCCTTCAATTATTGCTCGGCATCCAGAGAGCAACTAACATGCTCAAAGTAATGCTTAGAAGCTCACCGGCCAATCTGCCTAGCAACATCTCCAAGTCATGACAAACAACACTGATGGGAGCCTGAGAGGCCGAGTGCATCATCCTGAAGCGCGGATGTCAGAGGGGAGCTAATTAGCTAAACCACGTGCTATTATGTCTAGTCTCAAAAATCTGCCATAGCTGGTCCACATAATGTAATAGTTCAACATGTTTTTCCTCTCGTCTCAACTTAAAAGAGGAGTGGAAATTTTGAAATCTGGTTGCCACTTTTGGAATAAATTCTGCAACGACGCAATGAGAATCTGTGGTTTGGAAAATGCCTCAACGTTTTTAAGGCGGTGTGCTTACGACTCAGATTCAGACAGTTTAACATCGATGCCCTGTGGCTCGTCTGCACACACAGTGAGGCGAAGACTTTTTGGACGGCGGCCATGCGGCGATATGGTCAGCAAAGAAGCTACTTCAGTCCAATAAAAAACATCAATGTTCTGAAATAGAACAGGAAGTGCTCGAATGGACAAGAGAAGACCGGTGCAAAGTTATTATCCCTGATGAATCCTCTTTCCAATCTTTTACGGCATCTGGAAAATCGTTTTGCACAAAGAACAAAAGTCGAGCTCGACCATAAGTTCTCCGTCATGCTAACAGTCGAGGCGTCCTGATAAGATCCATGTGTGGAGTTGCTTCTTATCCAAGTGACTGGGATCGCTCCCAACTCTGTGCAGGATTCCACACGGTCCTGAAGCAGTGTGGGATCAACAAGCAACTTCATTCAACAATCCAGACACAATAAACAGACTTCAAAATCGACACTGTGACATTTTGGACCCTAAGGAAGGAAAACCTGTTAGATCCGAACCCCATTGAGACTCTGAAGGGAGTTCTGCAAAAGTAGCTGCACTGTCCAGACAAAACTGAATCACATAACATATCCAGACAGAAGTTTACAACTTAAAGCAGCTTTTTGCCTCGAGAGGAGCTTCATTCTTCACTTATGATCTGCCTCACACCATACTGTCACAACATGGTGACAGTTTCAATGCAAAAATATTTAGTGCCATACTGCAGCTTTAAGGGTCAAGGCCGCAAATATTGACGCATTCGCAAATAAGAGCCTGTTAAATATTGCTATTGTTTCTCAGCCTACAGTAGAAAAACGTTAACCGGGCAGAACGCAGCGTTTGTGTCGCGGCCAGAACATTTGGCAGAGGCCGCTCCGAGAAAAAACCCCCCAAAAACAACTCAAAACGGAGTAAAGGACTGAAGGAACGGATGGGGCCCGGCAGTTTGTTCAACCGTGATAAGGAAAGCTAACAGCCAACAATGAGAGACAGAGAGAGACGAGAGATAAAGACCTTTGATGACTTATTTGGTAAAGGGCAGTCTAGAAGGCGGGCGGGGAGGAAAGAAACTATGGTAACGCATACATTTTTACTGACGGGCGCTTGAAAGTGAGCAGCAGCTGAAAGGGGAGAGGAGACGGGGGGTGGGGGGTGCGGGGTGGATGAGCGGGGGTCTTCCACTTCTGCAGGTTGTCCACATTATTGTCTTGGCAGAGCAATCTTCTCCAATCTTGGCAGCGCGTAATGGAGGCACAAGAGATACCAGGTGCTGCTCGCTTCTCCATTCAGAGAGGCAGGACCACATGCCAGACTGAATGTGATGAGGCTTTCATTGTTTGGGCCGCACTCGGCCAGGCTCCCGCCGCGGGGCCCCCGGTGTTTGCAGAGACCCCCAAGGACACGCAGGAGGGGGAAAAAAAGAAAAAAAAGAAAAACAAAACCACAAAAAACACAGACATAAAGGAAGAATGTGTGGGGAAAATAAATAGATTTCTTAAGCACAAGGATGGTGGGAAAGAGGGCAAACAAGTCCGGAGTGTCGCGTGCCGACAACTACAAACTTTGCTGGCTTTTATTGGGATTTTAAATGATTGATTAACACAAAATAATACAGTTCGCTGAGAAAAAATATGGTTTTAAAATCAAAAGTAAGGCTTGTGGAATGCATTTGGACTCCAATCCAGTCTTCCATCACTCAGGCTGGATGACAAGCACATGTTGAGTCTTGCAGCAGATTAGTATTTTGCCTCCAGTCTGGGCTTTCACTGAGCCTCTTACTGCACCAATGAGCTGAATCTAACCTTACTATTATGACTCTGACTGTACATTTACAATATGTTTACCTATTGGTACACTGTAAAAAAACATAAAACCTTACCAAGCAGTTTTAGTCTAGTGGAAATAAACTAGTACACTTGAAGTAAAACCAAACTTGCATGCAAGATTTCAGCAAAATCTACTAAAAGTATTTGTTCCTCTTTAGATATTTTTCCTATATTACAAGTGACATAATCTGCCAAGTTACTTATGAATTAGTTTCTTCTTATTTCAAATGTACTAAGATATTTTCACTAAAAGCTAGATCAAAAATACTTTGTAAGATTTTGTATTTTTGCAGTGCTAGGCTGATCTCAACCTGGAGAATATTTTCATCTTCATCACGTTCTCCATTTAAGCATTATTGTGCATTTAAGTAATACCTGCACAACAGAACACCTACATAAATAAAGTTTAAAAAAAAAAAAAAATCTTCAGTTGTCTTTTTGCACAGGAACATTTTCAAATGTCAGGTCTCGATAAAACGTTTCACTATGGATTACGGAGTGATTTATTGCTACTGACGTTAGTGTGGTTTCAGTAGCGGCCACCACAACCGTAGACACAAACCCACCTGTAGAGAAACACAAAAGAGAGGGAGTCAAACCAGAGGAGTGGGGACTTGTCTTCTGCACACACGGGGAGCAGGAGATCAGCAGATTAATAACCTCCAGTTTTATTAGGAAAACAGTAACATTGTGTCTGGTCATCTGAGCGTGAGAAAACAAGCCAACAGCCAGCCTGCTGCAGAGCTGATTATTGCCCATTATGTTTGTTTGCAGGAGTTTGGTGAGACCCAGAAGGATTAGGACTGATTTAGAGACTGAAAGCGAGGATTTGGAGTAGTGTGTGTGTGTGTGTGTGTGTGTGTGTGTTTGCGTGTGTGTGTGTGTGTGCTGGTGTACAGAAACTGTTGCTGCAGAAGCACTTGGCAAACATTAGGAATCTTTCGCAGCGTACCCGCCCGGATGACTCCGCTGCTAGCTTGCGCCGGCGATGCAACGGGATAATGAAACCCCTGGCGGTTTCGGCCCCGCAGGCCACGCCGCGCGGCGCAGAGCGGAGGACAGGAAGTGAAACCCGCTCCGGTTCTTCACTGTGTTTCAGATCACAAGTCACTACATAAAAGCCGTTCTTTACGGGGGAACAATGGAGAGAGACGTGCATCCCCACCGACTTCTTCTCTGATTGCAAAAAGATTAAAGCACGACTGATTTTTCAAATTTTTTTAATATTATTTTTTGTAACAAATAGAGTTGTGCTTTTAGCATGCATCGTGCCGCAGCGGCAGAATGGTGAGAATGGATCGCACCTCCGGATCAGTCTCTGAAGGCGGCCTCCTCCGGGCTCTCGCCAGCGATTAGTGGAGGGGCCTTCTCCTGCAGGCAGGTCATCTCCAGGAAAGGTGTGAGAAGAATCTATTACCATCACTGTCATATTCCCTCTCTGGGGCAATCATATCCTGACCTTTCCTCAATCCTGCCACTCTCCTATCGCTCTCTCTCTTTTTTTTTTTTTTTAACTTTATCTCCCCTAAAATCAGGTTTTATTTTTGCACCGTGGTCGTTCGCCTGCACTGTCACGCGATTTTCTTCTATCGCTCAGTGCAAGCGTGAGGTCTTTGGAGACAAAACGAGAAATGTGAAGAAAAAAAAAAAAACAACAGTGTTAAATCATCTTTGTGGACAAAGGGATAGACTCCTGTCAGGTTATGGCACAGGAATACCCAATTCGCCACGCCGACCTGCTGTCCATTACGTCTGTGAGTGAGAAAAACAGCAGCGGCGACAGAAACTACATGATGGCCTTTAGTTTGGTCTGTTGGCTCTAAAGCAGAGGGGAGCAGAGAAGAAGACTCGCTGATATGCGTTGAGCTGTTTAACACTTAATCATGTCGCAAACACAAACTTCCTCGGTGTGCTGTCGGGATTTGATGAGACATCCTTCATGTGTTTGCAGGTGAACCGGTGCCTGTCTCCTGCAGTCGCCGGGTGAGAGGCAAGGCAGCGCAGAAACACACGGGACAAATGGCGACGCGCACACACTCATATTTAAGAAAAATGCATGTTTTTGGGGCATAAACTGCATTTTTCCATCACAGCATCACACATGTCACGGCAGACGCTAAAGACACAAACAAATCATACAGCAAATCCTTCAATTATTTGACCAACATAGCAATGAAAGAGTACAGTTTGTGCAAAATGTATGGAAAGTATTGACTGGGGGAACCTGAACACAGATGGAAACCACATTTATAAGACAATCGTTTGCGACAAACATCTAAACACGCATGAGTTTCCTGACACAAATAAGGAAAGTGAAGTTTGTGACCAAAGTGAAAAACCTCATGGTGGATGAAAACGCCTCGTGGCATCGGAGACGGCTGCGTTCAGGGGACTTTAGTTTGTTGCGTGACTGAAAAAAGCACACGCTCGTCTATGTGTCTAATTAGCTGATGTGTTCATTAGCTCCATCAGCAGACTAGATGTTCAATCAGTCGGGGTGGCAGACTGCAACACGCCTGCTTAATGTTGCCTCTTTTTTTTTTTGTTTGTTTGTTTCCCTTTTTATTTATTCGGGCTTTTGCGAGAAGGTCTCTGCGATCGTCATCGCTGCTCCACCGCCTTCACTGCTAACAGCTCTGCTAAAGAGAGGAGAAAGCAAGGCTGAAAACAAAAGCAAAACAAAAAAAAAAATCTCTTCTTTTTCTTCTTAACTTCTCTAATTTCACCTTTGAGGCTTCTTTTTTTCTTTTTTGTTATTTATCGCCGCCTGAGCAGCTTTGTTTCCTTCCCACACGTTGTTCATCATCATCCTGAGGAACGAGGGAGAAATAACCGACTCCTACCACTTAAATTTAAAAGAGGGATGTTTCAATAGCATCGGCAAGAAAGAAGAAGGAGGTAAAAAAAAAAAGAAGAAAAAAAGACATGGCCCTTATGTATCCATGGTTACCCCCCGGCTTTATTGCTGTTTGTCTTGGGCAGCAGCCGCAATAAAAGTGCTGGGAGAGAAATGACTGTGCAAAGCCTCTAATTGCAGAAGAAGGCACCGTGCGCAGGTGTTGTGAGGGAAATGGGAGTTGAGAGTTGACCTGAAAGGCCACCCCTCTCCCTCTCGCCGGGGGGGGGGGGGGGGGGGGGGGGGGGGGGGGGGGGGGGGGGGGGGGGGGGGGGGGGGGGGGGGGGGGGGGG